>CM053270.1:29015510-29291239 GCA_028583415.1 Protea cynaroides | reverse complement strand
GGTCGATGGGAGGGTCGGACAACTCATAGACCCTGCAACCCATGGTTGAGGTCGATGGTGAGGGTCGATGGGAGGGTCGGACCTGCCTGTTAAAACCTGCGACCCTACCCTCATTTTGACTGTTTTTGGGTAAATTTTCATATTGGGTCTTGGGTTTCTTCACACACTTGGTCCACTTGGCTTGACCATCATATGTACGTGGGTCACGACACAAAATGTAAAGTTGGACCATGTTCGTGGCGTGCGGGTCTTACAGGCCAGGGCTCGCTAACTGGGCTCACAACTAACCAATCCTATATGTCATCAATGTATGCTCTATCCCAGCACAGCCGTCTACGGCATAGAGATAGAGCTAAGGCATTCCCACACCTCCCCTGATGCCCTATCCGTAACTAACCACTAGGATAGAAACAATACGCAGGTAGACCCTATCCCAACATCACTCCCTATGGCATAGAGATAGAGCTAAAGCATCATGTGGACAAGCCAATGACGACTCGGAGACCACAGTGCCACATAACCATGGCCAGGCCAACATCAATATCGGAGACCACCGTACCACGACCTTCCCCTGATGCCCCACCCGTACCATGCATGTTAAGATAGAATACTACAAAAGGTGCTAGTGTGAGGAGTGATCCTAGGCCCATGCCCCACTCCACACACTAACGAAAACAATCACATGCTTAACAATCACATCTTATCAATGCATGAACAATAATAATAACTGAAAGTAAAGGATGGCATGTGAATATGCACAAACATCACATCATATATAATCAGGTCATTAACAACGAGTTACTGTCCATTAATTATTAGGTTTAGGTCAGATTCCCTTACCTGATGCTCGTTTGTTAGCTTGCTCCATGTCGCAAGATCTAAACGGGAAGTCACAAAGTCCTACAATATTATTAGGGTTTCATTAGAATATATTGCTTAGGGTTTCATGTTGGTCGGAACCAACATGGTTATAAAATACCCTCACAGAGCTGACCGGTGGCATGTACCGGTCGTAGCTCTGTGGGGAAGACTGGCGACCGGTATGGTCAGCCGGTCCCCACAGACCAGCCTCCCGAGGGATACCGGTGGCAACATACTGGTTGCACACATACCGGTCGCACTGTGTGCAACCGGTATAGTCGATCGATATGTCTCCGGAAGACCATACATGGGTTTTTCGACTGTCGTCGATCATCCTCCATGGATTTCCAAGGTTTCTCCTATCCATTCTAAGTCTAAACTTGGAGTTAGAGTTATCCCCAACTCATTCAAGTTTTATTTCGATGAATATCATCTCGGAACTTGAATCTAGGGTTTGACGGAAACTTAGGGTTTATTGACCAATTTAGGGTTTTAGATCAATACCTACTTGCACGGTATTGATCCACCCACACTACTAACATAGAGTAAGAAGAGTGGTTAAAACACTTACCGTTGACTAGCGTAATGTGAGCGTCGTCGAACGGTAATGGCGGCACCTCTTTCTTCTTCCTATCTCCCTCTCCTTTCCAACCGCCTTCTCTTCTCTAGGGTTTGTGAGAGATAATGGAAAGGATTTGAGGAGGTTTAAGGGTGTATTTATAGGCTAGAATTAGGGTTTAGTAACCCTATTAGGATTAGGAAAGTCTTAGGATTCAAAATCAGGAAAGTGGGACCCTCAGAAGTCAATTTTTGGATCTCCACACCCAGCTGCACAGACCTGACCGGTCGACCGGTACCAAGACCGGTACCATCGACCGGTCAACATAAAATGATGACTATTTGACCGTCTTTGATCCGATTTCGTACCTGTTTGTCATCCGCTCGTCCCGTCTGGCCCGGTGATGATCGGAAGACCTGCTACAACACAAAACCAAGGTTTAGACCAGGTTTACGGAGTGCGGGTCATACAACTCCCCCACCCTTAAAAGAAATTTTGTCCCGAAATTTGCATGTAGGTTTCACAACTCCCCCACCCTGAAAAAAAATTTCGGCCCCGAAATTTGAACGTACCTTGATCGTTGAAAAGGTTAGGGTACTTCTTCCTCATCGCGCTCTCCTCTTCCCAAGTAATTTCCTCCACATTTTGGCTTCTCCAATGCACCTTCACATAATGGATGTCCTTGGTTCGAAGTTGATGTACCTTTCGACTTGAGAGCATCACAGGCACCACTTCGAAAGTTAAGTCTTCAGTCAAGTCTGGGGGATCAGCGGTCAAGATGTGCGATGGATCTCTGACAAACTTCTTCAGTAATGATACATGGAACACGTTATGAACGCTTGACAAAGACGGTGGTAGAGCCAATTGATATGCTACATTACCACGTCGGTTCAATATCTCATATGGTCCCACATACCTAGGGCATAGCTTTCCCTTCTTACCAAACCGTTTCAGACCTCGCACAGGTGATACCTTCAAGAATACCTTGTCACCCACTACAAACTCCAGATCTCGACGTCGATTATCCGTATAGTTCTTCTATCGAACTTGAGCTGTCTTTACTCTCTCTTTGATCTGATCAATTACTCGGCAAGTTTCTTCAACAAACTCCGGTCCTATAATTCTTCTTTCTACGACCTCGTTCCATAACAGAGGTGTACGACACTTCTTCCCATAGAGTGCTTCATATGGGGACATCTGAATTATAGCCTGATAACTGTTGTTATAAGAAAACTCGATAAGTGATAGCTTCTCATCCCAAGCTCCCTTGAAATCTATTTCACATGCTCGGAGCATATCTTCTAAAATTTCAATAGTTCGTTCTGACTGTCCGTCCGTCTAAGGGTGAAAAGCCGTACTGAACTTCAACTTCATTCCCATAGCTTTCTGTAATCCTTCCCAGAACTTTGATGTAAAACGGGGATCTTTGTCAGATATTATACTCTCTGGGATGCCATGAAGTCTGACTATATTATCAACATATAACTTGGCCAGTTTCTCCATGGTACACTGGGGTCTGACCGCAATAAATCGAGCTGTCTTGGTGAGTCAGTCGACTATAACCCAAACTGCATCCATTGACCTTGGTGTCAAAGGTAGGCCAGTGACGAAATCCATGGTTATACAACCCCACTTCCATGCAGGTTCCGGTAATGGCTGTAGTAAACCTGCAGGTCTCTGCCTTTCTGCTTTAACTTGTTGACAATTCAGACATTGGAATACAAAACGAGCTATATCTGCTTTCATACCCCTCCACCAATATAGTTTTCTTAAATCATGGTACATTTTTGTACTTCCTGGATGTACCGAATATGGAGTGTAATGAGCTTCAGTCATGACTCGATCTCTAATATTGCAGTCTTCACTCTTAGGTATACATAATCGTCCACGATACCTGAGTACCTTGTCTGAATCCAAGGTAAAGTCAGGATTGCCAGTACCCTTCTCTAAGTCTTCTTGCACTATCTTGAGATGTGGATCCTGTAGGATTGCTACCTTGACTTCCTCAACTAGATCCGGTGAGATCTTCAACGCTGCGAACAACATGGTGAACTTATGAATTAAGCCTTGCTCAACTGGATCTTCTGTAGTCTCTATAATATACTCTTTATCACCTTCGATTGAACTTGAGGTTGCGGCACATAATGCAGCATTTGTACTTGGTCCTGCCTTAGGTTTCGATGCCCACTTTCTGCTTAAGACGTCAGCCACCACATTTGCTTTACCCGGATGGTACTGGATGTCACAATCATAATCTTTCAATAATTCTATCCATCTCCTCTGTCTCATATTCAGATCCTTCTGGGTGAAAAGATAATTTAAGCTCTTGTGATCTGACTTGATCTGAAACTTCTCACCGTACAAGTAGTGTCTCCAAGTCTTGATTTCATGTATAACCGTTGCTAGCTCCAAATCATGTGTAGGATAGTTCTTCTCATGCTCCTTTAACTGTCTTGATGTGTAAGCAATCACCTATTCTCCTTGCATCAATACACACCCAATACCCAACCCTGAAGCATCCGTATATAAAGTAAACGGTACGCTTGGTTCTGGGATGGTCAAGATAGGTGCAGAGACTAGTCTTGACTTCAAAGTCTGAAAGCACTTCTCGCACTCATCTGTCCATATGAATTTCTCCCCCTTCTTGATCAATCTGGTGAGTGGAACAGCGATCCTGGAGTAGTCTTCCACGAACCTTCTATAATAACCAGCCAACCCAAGGAAACTACGAATCTCCGCAATAGATTTTGGTGCTTCCCATCCTACTATAGCAGCTATCTTACTTGGATCAACCTTGATACCGTCTTCAGATACTACATGGCCCAAGAAAGCCACTTCCTTCAGCCAAAACACACATTTCTTGAACTTAGCATAAAGCTTCTCCTGTCTCAGCCGTTGTAGGGCTGCCCTCAAATGTGTTGTATGAGTCTCCATGTCCTTTGAGTAGATCAATATGTCATCGATGAATACGATGACCGAAGTGTCCGACATATCATGAAACACTCGGTTCATCAGTTCCATGAACGACGTTGGAAAATTGGTCAACCCGAAAGACATAACTAGAAACTCATAATGCCCATACCTCGCCCCGAGCAGTCTTGAATATCTCCGGCCTTGATCTTCAGTTGGTGATACCCCGATCGGAGATCAATCTTCGAGAAAACCTTTGCACCCTGCAACTGATCGAACAGATCATCGACTCTAGGCAAACGAAACCGATTCTTGATCGTCAACTTGTTCAGTTCACGGTAGTCAATACACAGCCTTACACTTCCATCCTTCTTCTTGACGAATAATACAGGTGCTCCCCAAGGCGATATGCTAGGTCGTATGAAACCCTTATCTAACAATTCTTGTAATTGGGTCTTCAACTACTTTAACTCGGTAGGGGTCATCCTGTATGGTGCTTTGGACACCGGCGCCGAACCTGGCATAAGGTCTATTACAAACTCTGTAGCCCTGTCCGATGGTAGACCTGGAAGCTCCTCTGGAAATACATCTGGGAACTCTCGAACCACATCTATATCTTCCATCTTGTGTGACTCCACCGTGATGTCGACTATAGATACTAGATACCCCACTCCCCCCTTCTCTAAGCACCTCTTAGCTTTTAGGGTGGAGAGAATCAGCTTCCGCTTCCTAGATAGCCTGATCCCAGTGAAGCTATATTCCCTTCCCTTATTGTCAGTAAGCACAAGCTTCCTTTCACCACATAATAGGATGGCTGAATGATGGCCTAGCCAATCCATTCCCAAGATGACATCAAAGTCTGCCATCTCGAGTAGTACTAGGCTTGCTTCTAAGTCTCGGCCCTCAATACATACAGTACATGGTCTATAATATTCGGTCAAAGCCACTTCGACTCCTAGTGGAGAGAGAACTATCAAGCTTGGGTTCAAGTGCTTGATTGGTAACTCCATTTGCTTCCCAAAAGAAATCGAAACAAACGAGTGTGTGGCCCCAGAGTCAAATAGTACTCTGGCAGGTATACCAGCTACATTTACAATTCCTGGAATTTTTATCATCCCTTAGTTCTACATGCGCATACACACAATGAAAATTAGTAAGCCAAATAGTAAGGGACAGAGTCATACCAGTGACCACATCAGGTGATGCAGCTTCCTCTTCAGTGGTGGCCGCATAAACTTTTCCTTACTGGGGAGGTTGCTTCTTAGGTAGAGTACAGGTCCTTGCAATATGACCCACTTGCTGACAGTTGAAACATTTGATATTCGGGTTGAATCTGGCATTCTGTGGCACAGGTGGTGCCATATTGTTTCTAACGGGTACTGTAGCGGTCTAAGCCCAGTATGGGCGAAAGGGTCTATTGTTACCGCCACCCGAACTCTCAATAGCGGGTCTCTTCACTCCTCTGTTCTGGGCGTAGAAGCTGTCCCTCTGTCTGGACTCTATCACCCTCGCAACCTACACAGCCTAATTATATATTTTCTTGTTCAGACCTAATATGTGCTCTCTGATGCTTCCACGTAGTCCCATGGTGAACCTACGTGTCTTGGTCTCTTCCTCTTGCATACTTTCCGGTGCGAAGAAAAATAACTCTTCCTACCTCTATTGATAAGCATCCACAGTCGACTGAGACTGTTGTAGATTAAGGAACTCCTTCTCCATCTGATCTCTGAAGCTCTTTGGAAAAAACTTGTCGAAGAAGGCAACCTTGAACACTTCCCAATCCACCTGTGTATGCTTCGTCTCCAGATATGCCCGTGTAGAATTCCACCAAGCATTTGCGTCTTCTTTCAGCATATGAGTGGCAAATAAGACCTTTTCCTCCGCTGTACAGGTCATCAGTCAGAAGTTTTTCTCCATCTCTGCAACCCACTGTGCTGGCCACAATGGTTTCCCCGTCTTACCGGTGAATGATGAAGGCTTCAACTTCAGGAATCTATCCACCGCTCTGCTCAGATCATGCTGTCCCTGAGTGTTCATTCCATACCATGGTGGTGGATACAGATAGGCTCCCGGGTACGCAGAAGGCGACGGAAACTAATGCGGTGGTGGTACCTTCTGGGGTTGGCCCGTCAGTCCTGGACTACCATGCGTCGGCAGTGTAGTACCAGTGCCAGCTCCACAGCCTACACCTGCAGCACCACCATCTACATCTACAGCTGCACATCTCACCCCCCTCCCCAGACCCGGTGTTGAGTATGTTCACTGAGATCAGGGACACCCAGAGGGTCATCCTAGAGTCTCAGCGAGAGATGGGTCAGGAATTAGGACGTCTGGCTCGTAGCCTACGGGTGACTCAGGACCAAGTGCATTGGCTTAGAGTCTCTTACGAGCGAGATTATGATATAGCAGACCTTATTCCTCCTAGGCCCCCTACTCCATGATTGTTCCCGCTTTTTATTTTCCTTCTCTTTTGACTGTTCATATAACAGGGTAACTGTCCAGTTTGTGGACTGTACCTTGTAGAACTATTTCATTTGATACTCTTTTCTTTTAATGAAAATTTTTATGTTTCACCCAACTAGTGTATGTGCACATGTTAAGTTCCATATTTAGAATAGTACATTATTCTCTTTCTTAATCAGTCTCAGGTATCAAACAATGCTTAGGGTGTGTTTGTATTAAGATTTTTAATTTTCCTAACTCAGTTCATCGACTTAGTTAAGTGCAATATGGTCTGTGGACAGAGCCCGAGGGCTCTGATACCAAGTTGTCACACCCCAATTCTGATCCAACCAGAATGGTGTGAGTGAACCGTCATTGAACCAACGGTTCACACCACGATCTCGAATAGGCCGTGTCTACTCGTACAAACCATTACACATAACCACAATCAGAATATAAATAATACAACGGAAGTCTTTAAAATATAATGAACTGAGAATCTATTGATAAATTTAAATAAAATATCCAATTATTCGAATTCAAACATATAATATAATATCCTTACATCCATTTAGTCCAACTAAAAATAACTAAAATAAATAAATAAAACCAATCAAAGGTACAGGCAGAAAGGGCACTCGCATGAAGCGCCATGCTCGTCCTCTCCTACCTGTACGTCCAACGCCGCAACACCACCATACATCGGAGCATTTATGTAGTCGTCAACAGTGTAACCTGCATCAACATCTAAAAACAATGTACGTACAACGGGTGAGCTCACAACTTAGCTCAGTAAGACAATCAGACAGTTTCACAATATTATGCATGAGTAACAATCAATTTTATGTTGTGGTCTGGTTTTAAATTTGCAATGTGCTATAGAAAAGTTTGGTGGCCCCCGCATCTCTATACACGAGTGTGTGGCACCTCCTGGATCACACCCCCATTGGCCCACATGCACCCATCATGGAATAGAGATAGAGCTAAGATACCCCCGTACCTCCCCTGATGCTCTACCCATACCAGTACCTAAGCCCCTACAGGCCAGGGCTCGGAAACTAGGCTCGCAACTAACCAATCCTATATGTCATCAATGTATGCTCTATCCCAGCACAGCCGTCTACGGCATAGAGATAGAGCTAAGACATTCCCACACCTCCCCTGATGCCCTATCCACAACTAACCCACTAGGATAGAAACAATACACAGGTAGACCCTATCCCAACATCACTCCCTACGGCATAGAGATAGAGTTAAAGCATCGTAGACAAGCCAGCTTCGACTCGGAGACCACAGTGCCACATAACCATGGTCAGGCCAACATCAATATCGGAGACCACCATACCACGATCTTCCCCTGATGCCCCACCCGTACCAAGCATGTTAAGATAGAATACTACAAAAGGTGCTAGTGTGAGGAGCGATCCCAGGCCCATGCCCCACTCCACACACTAACGAAAACAATCACATGCTTAACAATCACATCCTATCAATGCATGAACAATAATAATAACTGAAAGTAAAGGATGGCATGTGAATATGCACAAACATCACATCATATATAATCAGGTGATTAACAACGAGTTACTGTCCATTAATTATTAGGTTTAGGTCAGATTCCCTTACCTGACGCTCATTTGTTAGCTTGCTCCACGTCGCAAGATCCAAACGGGAAGTCACAAAGTCCTACAATATTATTAGGGTTTCATTAGAATATATTGCTTAGGGTTTCATGTTGGTCGGAAACCAACATGGTTACAAAATACCCTCACAGAGCTGACCGGTGGCATGTACTGGTCGCAGCTCTGTGGGGAATTTTGGCGACCGGTATGGTCAGCCGGTCCCCACAGACCAGCCTCCCGAGGGATACCGGTGGAAACATACCGGTCGCACTGTGTGCAACCGGTATAGTCGACCGGTATGTCTCCGGAAGACCATACATGGGTTTTTCGATTGCCGTCGATCATCCTCCATGGATTTCCAAGGTTTCTCCTATCCATTCTAAGTCTAAACTTGGAGTTAGAGTTATCCCCAACTCATTCAAGTCTTATTTCGATGAATATCATCTCGGAACTCGAATCTAGGGTTTGACGGCAACTTAGGGTTTATTGGCCAATTTAGGGTTTTAGATCAATACCTACTTGCACGGTATTGATCCACCCACACAACTAACATAGAGTAAGAAGACTGGTTAAAACACTTACCGTTGACTGGCGTAATCTGAGCGTCGTCGAACGGTAATGGTGGCACCTCTTTCTTCTTCCTAGCTCCCTCTCCTTTCCAACCTCCTTCTCTTCCTAGGGTTTGTGAGAGATAATGGAAAGGATTTGAGGAGGTTTAAGGGTGTATTTATAGGCTAGAATTAGGGTTTAGTAACCCTATTAGGATTAGGAAAGTCTTAGGATTCAAAATCAGGAAAGTGGGACCCTCAGAAGTCAATTTTTAGATCTCCACACCCAGCTGCGCAGACCTGACCGGTCGACCGGTACCAAGACCGGTACCATCGACCGGTCAACATAAAATGATGACTATTTGACCGTCTTTGATCCGATTTCGTACCTGTTTGTCATCCGCTCGTCCCATCTGGCCCGGTGATGATCGGAAGACCTGCTACGACACAAAACCAAGGTTTAGATCGGGTTTATGGAGTGCGGGTCTTACAAGCATCCTCTAATGTAACAGCATAAACTCATCCTTGATGTAGCTGCTTCCTGGGCTTAGGACAGTCCCTTGCCATATGCCCCGCTTGATTGCAGTTATAAGATTTTGGACCTTCAGTATTTAGCTTTGGCTGTTGTTGAGCTACTGGGGTAGTCTTGAGTGCAGCAGTAAAGCCTTGAGCACGGAAGGGTTTGAATGTCTTGTTATTCCCTCCGTTATAAGCATTTCTAGCTGGCCTTTTTATACCTCTATTTTGCATGAAATAACTCTCCTTCTGGCTCGATTCTATAACTCGAGCAATTTGCACAGCTTCATTATATATTTTCTTCTCCAAACCTAGAACATGCTCTCTGATGCTTCATCTAAGTCCCGTGACAAACCTACGGGTCTTAGTGTCTTCTTCTTGCATGCTGAGTGGTGCAAAGAAAAATAGCTCCTCATAACGCTGTTGATATGCATCCATGGACATCTGTCCCTGATATAAACTCAGGAACTCCTTCTCCATAGAATCTTTGAAGCTTTGGAGAAAGTACTTCTCAAAGAAAGCTTCTTTATGTATAGCCCAGGTCAATAGGGCATGCTTGGTTAATAGGTAGGCCCCAGTAGATTTCCACCAATGATGTGCATCACCTTTTAGCATGAAGGTGGCACATAATACCTTCTCTTCTTCTATAATAGTCATCATCAGAAAATTCCTCTCCATCTCATCGATCCAATGTGCTGGCCATAAAGGACCGGACGGTTTACCGTTAAACTCCTTGGGTTTCATCTTTAAGAATCGCTCGACCAGTCAGGAGTGGTCCATTTGATTTTGAGGGTATGCCCCAAACATAGGTTGTGGATACTAGTAATTAACCTGAACTGCTTCAGGACCTGGTACTGGAATCTGTGCAGCTGGTGGTTGAGGTGTTTGAGGTGTTGGGTGGTTACCCACCGGTGCTGCACTTGTTTGTCCAGTCGGCATTGGTGTAGCATGTGCTGCCTGAAACATTATTCCCATTGCTGTTTGCATTTGAGCATGTGCTTGTTGCATTTGTTGCAGCCGTTGCGCTAGGTTCATAACCACGGTTCCCAGCTCCGGTGGTGGAGGTGGCAAGTTTGTAGGATTTTCCTGACCCTGGTTTACTTGTGGTGCAACCTGCGGATTATCCTGTGCATATATATTTTCTTGACTGGCTTCTTCCACGGGTGGTGGTGGTGGAACTGTATTTTGGCTCTGCCTGGTTACTCTACGCCCAGCCATATTTTCCCTCTGAAAATGGTGATGCCTGAAAATCATTAAAATACACGAGGCAATCATGTATACTTCATGTAGATACGCTAACCGATGTTATTTTCAAATTTTTCAGATCATTCTGTGAAAAATACTGTCTTTTCTATACAAGGTCGATGATGGGGGTCGATGGTATGTCCGACCCTGGGAAATCTCTTCTCATTCAGAGGAATCCTCTTTTTGACATTCCCACATCCATTTTTCCCGAGAGCCGGGGTCGATGCGGGGGTCGATATGGGGGTCGATTGTTCTAATGGAATTCTCCGACTCCGGACCAAAAATCAGATTTTTAAGGTCCGATTCTGAGTTCATTTTCCATTCTTCCTCCTCCGTTTCGACTCGTCTCCTTCCTCTGAGTTGCTATAGTGCCAACTCTGCTACATTGGTCATTTGGGTTCCTTGTTTCGACGTCTACACCTTCCCTACAGGTATGTATCTTACCTTTACATGTTTTTAGGTTTTCTTTTCTAGGTTTTCACCCGTATATCTCATTTTCTTCAAATTAAACTTTTTTCAGCTGTAAAAATTTGATTTTTATTGGGGGCTTTTGTTGTTGGTGAGTCAATGGACGAAAGCCCTCAAAAATATTCGAGTTTCATTGGTTGGTTATCGAGAAACTCGAAATTTTCACTTTTTGCCCTAATTTTGGTGAAATTTTGAATTTCTTGAAATTTCTTGCAATTCAATCTAATTAGTTGCAATTTCCGCCTGTTTAAGTCTCACAAGTTTGTTTAGGATCTATGTAAGTCCTCCTGCCCACGTGTATGGGTGAAAAGTGAGGCTTTTATCTAATTTACATCGTTATTATGTCGAATTTTTGGATTTTTACTCACTACTAACCCATATTTGTTTTTCTTTCTTATTTGCAGATACTATGGCTCGTACCAAGGTACCTAGAGTTCGCGACCATCTTCGTTTCCATTCCAACAAAGCCAAGGCACAGTATGCCCACTACGCTCGCAAGAAGGTAGAGGGAGGTCGCAAGATGAACTTGGCTGAGTTAGCCTTGTTCAATGTGGAGAGAGCATTTGGTGATATGGGATGGATCCCTGTCATCACTTATGATGCCTGTACCTGCCCTGACTTGGTACGCCAGTTCTATTGTAACCTCCAGGTGGTAGGGGATTACAATGATGTGGAGAGGGGTGATGAGCTGCGCATCACGAGCTACATCAAGGGAGTTGACATCTCATTTGATTATCGGCAGCTGGCCAACCTACTGGGCATTTCCTATGTTGGCCCCATGGTTTTCTGTGCTCCTGGAGAGCCCCAGTTCTTCTCTCTACAGATGAGGGCTGAGATCGATAGTCAGCTCATTCGACCTGATCGCTGGCAGATGAGGCCGTGTTATCTGCGTTCTGATCCACGAGTATACTGCAAGATCATTCAGCATAACTTGATACCACAGAGTGGTCATTATGAGAGGGTCTCCCAGCTGACCCAGTATCTCCTATACTGTATATGTACTAGGCAGCCTGTCTGCCTTCCATACATCATCATGCGTACCATGATCAGTGCCACGTTGCCCAGTCACACGGACAACCTTCCTTATGGACGCATGATCACTACCTTGCTTACCCGCCTGGGGGTTGACTTATTGGATGAGAAGATTCAGGAGAAATCCTTCTCATCGCCTCTGGATTGGGAGGCTATTTGCAAGATGGGCATGTGGGATGTCCAGGTCAGTGATGAGGAGAGGAACGCGATGGTGCGCCCTCGCACTCGCATAGAGATGGCTGACGCTGAGGCAGCAGTAGCAGTCGCCGGAGTACATGGGGAGCCTACTGGTGATGATGACCGTCTACATGGATGGGGACTCCATACCACCTCCTTCGCCTACACATACAGCTGGAGCTAGTACTTCTTATGCGGCTGGTCCTTCTCATGCGGCTGGTCCTTCACACCCACCTTCTGACATGATGGGGATATTGCATGAGATCAGAGAGGGTCAGCGCAGATCTGATCTGAGGATGGGGGAGTTACTAGACGCTCAGTGTGTGAGAATGGATGAGCTAGTAGACGCCTAGTGTATATCGGACATGAGGATGGGAGAGCTCATAGATGCTCAACGCCGGTCAGGTATGCGTATGGAGGAGCTTTTGGGTGCTCAGTGCGTGACTGATCAGCGGTTGGCTGGTCTCACAGCTAGTCTTCAGACGACCCAGACTCAGGTAGCCTGGTTGACTAGAGTCTACGCTGAGGATTATGACAGAGACCGTGAGGCACTGCCTCCTCGTTCACCTCCAGCTTCATGATTGTATTTATTTTCTTTCTTTGTATTACAGAGTAACTGTCCGGGTTGTGGACTGTACTCTGCTTTAGCTATTTATATACGTTTGTTTCTCTCTCATTGTATTTAAAATTATTTTCCCTTTAATAGATGCATTATTCTCTTTTTAAGTTTGATCTCAAACATCACTTGTGCTTATAGTGTGTTAATATTACAGTTTTTACTTTTATCCTATCTCAGTTCACAATTCGTCGTGAAGGTATGCTAGTTAAGCGGACAAGGCCTGAGATGCTCTGATACCAAGTTGTCACACCCCAATTCCACACTATTCAGAATGGTATGATGAACCGCTAGCAAACCAATGGTTCAACCAGGATCTCGAGTAGGCTATATCCGTTTTATCTAAACCTCATACATCCACATTCATAATCAGAGTAAATACACAATAGCAAAAGTCTTATAGTAAAATGAACTGAGAAATCTAGATGTGATAATCATATTTAAGTAGCAAATTATTCTGTATCAACTAAGACATAAATAAATATCAATTACATGTCTTTACTAAATCCAAAATAAATAATTAAAATAAAATATAATCGAATACGCATGAGTTACACTCGCAAGAGGAGTCATGCGTATCCACTTCGTCTTCAACTTCCATCGCCGCCATGTGCCCGTACACTAGAGCGTTAACATAATCTTCGACGGTAGTACCTGCATCATCAACTAAAAATATTCGACGTCGAGAGGGTGAGCACACATCATGGCTCAATGAGCAAACAAAACAATGCAACAATACATATGAATGCATTCAATTCATGTCTTTGGTCTGGTTTAAAGTTTGCAAGGCCCAATAGAAAGGTTCGGTGGTCAAAGGTTAACGTTTATTGACCCCTCCTCTATACACAGGGTGTCGAAGTCCACCCAAAGGTTAACGTTTATTGTCATCCCCATCCACCCTACCATGAACATTGTACAACAAAGGTTAAAGTTTATTGCTATACAGTGCCATACCAATACGTAAGCCCTTGCTCGCGAGGGCTTGCAAACTGGACTCGCAACTAACCAATCCGAATTCCAAACAGTGTATCCAAGGCCTCACCCCAGCATCCCTCAGAACGCCCATAGAGATAGAGCTAAGGCGTCCCGGTAGAGGCAGAGACTGCAAAGACCGAGACCACCTCCCCTCATACTCTACGACGTAATAGTTCTGCTAAAGTAATGGCGATACGACGATGCTAATGCACAAGACTTGAGTTAGAGATAGAGCTAGAGTGCTGAGGCCCGGCCTATGACACCTCCCCCTAAAACTCGCTCACATCAAGTACACCAACCACACACATACATCCACATGCCTAGTCCTATCATCATCATCATCATCATGTTATAAATAATAAAGTAAATATGCATGAAACAATTAATAGAAATATTGGATGACATGTTGAATGCACATTACAAGCATATTCGCATAATATCAAGCATAGCATTGGACTCAAGAAATAAAAACAGTTTGTTATTAACCAATTAGTTTAGATCTTGTTTCCTCACCTTTACTTGATCGTAAGTCCTCTTTCAAGCTTTAAGAATCAACTATATATCGATATTATATCTCTAGAAAACCTAACCAAGTCGATAGAATTTAATTAGAATTAATTCGGACTTGAAAAAGCATGTTGCTAACTGGGGGTCGATGCTAGGGTCGGAGTGTTGATTGACCCTGGGTGCGACCACCCCTATTCTGGACTTTCCGAACACTGGGGGTCGATGCTTAGGGTTTGGTAGGGTCGATTGACCATCGACCCCTCATGCGACCCCCTGTGGGTTTTGCCAATTTTTATTCCTTCAATCCATTCTTCGTGTTTGGGGTCCTATGGCTTGCTCCTATAGTCCATTCCACACATGTTCTATGGCCTAGAACCGTGGTTTATTCACCTATATGGCTTTCTTGATTTCTCCCATGGTTTTTCATGAAAACCTAACCATGGGTGGATGATTTGGGTTCTTCTAGATAATCCCCTCTTCATTATCTACTCTAAGGTCTTAAGAAATTCATGGAGATAGTATCCATACCTGAAAAGTATGCTTCTTCCTCTGAATCTCTTCTCCTTGGTCTTCTTCTCCACTTTCCTTCTCTTCTCCTTCTCTTCCTTCTCTTCTCTTTCTCTCAATCCAACTAGGGTTGTAAAAGGAGTGAAAGAGGCTTAGGGACATCCTATTTATAGATTAGATACTCCTAAAATAAGTCCCATTGAGATTAGGAAGGAATCCCATTGAAATTAGGAAGGTTTCCTAATTTTCGGTTTGAACTGTTTTTACCGACTATCGGGGATCGATAGGGGGGGTCGGAGATCCCGTTGACCCCTGGTCCTTAAAGTGTCCGACTCCCCATGTAAAACTGGGGGTCTGACTTTTATACTGGGGGGGTCCGACCCTCCCTTGCTGGGTATGCGACCCTCCCCTTTTTTTGAGTATTTTTGGGTCAGTTTAATACCTAGGATCGTGATCTCCTTCATGCACGTGATCCATTTGGTTCGACCATGATGGGTAGACCTGGTTCAAGGTGGTAAGACCGGGTTAGTTTGATACGGGTCTTACAATACCTATCCTAACTACCCCTGTAATTGTAGAATGGAAGGAGTCCCTCCCTAATTCAAACTCTTGCCACTTGGCAACTCCCTAGGAGTTCCTTGTTTAAACTAGGAGTTCTACTCTAATAAGAAAACCTCAATAGAATAAAACCCTACCTTTTTACCCTCCTCTGAGTACATATTAGTCTCAGAAAACTCTGATGCGCTCTCAGAGAAAGGAAGGAAGGAGAGGAAGAAGGAGAAACTTGATAGAATATTGTGTTTGGAGATTTGTCAATGACGTACACTGTGGATCAACATTGGTCAAGCCATTGTTGGTAAAACTCTGAACTTACTATAGATTCTGATGTAAAATCCAATACTCCATCGAATAATTAAATTAGAAAGGATTAGTAATTATTCTCCATTAATGCCAGAATCACTATTTTGCTCCTCGATCTTGAAAATATATATTTCCCAATGAATGACTTAAGTTAAACCTTAAGTTCCCTCCATGCTAGGTTAAGACTTAGGCCAAAGAGGTACCCTACCATTTGGACCATACTAGGCTAGCAATGTATGGACCAAGTTTACAGGAAAACTCTAATCCTGAAGACCATAAATTGACCTTTGAAAAGAGGTTGGACATTACACCAGACGATGGATCATAAGAGCCGGCGTAGCGTCCAACAAATCCTAGAAAGGTCTCTGGAAGTTGTCATACGATGAGGCGGTTGTTGATATTGTAACGACTGATGCCGTGATCGATCGTTGGCAGAAGGTTCTGACCTCTGTCGAATGTCACCGCAGTAGCGACAGTTTCGACCGAGACACCAACCAGAGAACCCCAGATTTCTATGATGCAATAAGAAATAACGTAGAATGTATAACTAATAATCCCATCCTTTATATAGGTGTAGAGCACATCAAGAACACTGATTATCTAAGCATAAGAAACCACAACTACATAATCCTAAGTGAAAAATGGAACCTTTAATGGATTTTGGAGTGTTTATAATATATGATTGTTGTGCCACATGCTTCTTATCATAACATGTCATCTAATAACTGCTTTGTGCATCCGTTTGCATTTATAATGTCACGCCCATTCTAGAGAATCGAGCATGATATCTGGGTCAACCCTCATAGCAACCCAAATACATCAAAGATCGCTAACCACAATGATTACAAAATAAATCCCACAATTCTACACAAGTAATATACAATGATAATCAAGAAAACAATAATAATATAGTGGAAGCATTTAGTATTGACAGATGTAACTAATGATATCATACCCTATAATATGTATCAGCTTATAATTACAAACCATTTGTGTCACACCCCAATTCTGGACTAACCAACGGTGTGATGAACCATCATAAGAACCAACGGTTCAAACCAGGATCTCGTATAGACCATGCCAACATTCCAAACCAAATACACATTCCACAATAATAATTAGAGTAAACAAATAAATAGCGGAAGTTTTATTAACAATGAACTAGGTCTAACATGATAAATAAATATTTAACAGGTTATCTCCAAGTAACCAAAACATATCAAAATACAAAAGTTAACCATTAAGCGTAAACATAGTTGAAACACTCGCTTAACGAGTGATATTCGTCCTCCACAGCTTGCATATCCATAGCTGCCACTTGTCCATACAGTGGCGTATTCATGTAGTCTTCAACCGTAACACTTACAACATCAAAAACTAAAAAGAATTACGCGCGTGAGGGTCAGCTCTCCAACTTGAGTTCAGTGAGAAAACAAAACAATGCAACAAACATATGCATGCATTCAATTCATATCTTTGGTCTGATTTTTTAGTTTGCAATGTGCTACAGAAAGGATTGGCGGCCACTGCACCTCTATACGTGGGTGTGTAAGCCCACCTAATGGATTAAACACCATTATCGTCCACATCCACCCTACCATGGAATAGAGATAGAGTTAAAGTGTCCAGATCACACATCTCCAATACTTTTCCTGATGCCCTACCCATACCAACACGTAAGCCCCTATTGGTGAGGGTTTATAAACTGGGCTCGCAACTAACCATTCCTAATGCAATCCAATGTATCCAAGGCCTCACCCTAGCATCCCTCAATACATCCATAGAGATAGAGCTAAGGCCCCTCGATAGAGTCATAGACCACACAGTCTGAGACCGCCTCCCCTGATGCCCTACGACGTAATAGTTCTGCTAAAGTAATGGCAATACGATGATGTCAGTGGAAAAGAATTGAGTAGAGATAGAGCTAAAGTCTAGTAACCAGGTCAGAGACCACAATGCCACGTCCTCCCCCTGATGCTCCACTCGCATCCAATACACTAACCACACATACACAATCACATGCCTATTCTTAGCATCATCATCATTATGTTATAAATAGATAGAATATAAATATGCATGGTTTGCAATAACAGGTATATTAGATGACATGTGTGATGCACATTTCAAGCAAGCAAGTATAGAATCAATCATTGCATTGGACACAATAAAATAAAACAGCTTGTTATTAGCCAATTAGTTTAGGTCTCGCTTCCTCACCTTTGATTAATGTTTGTTCCTCTCCCAAGCTTTGAAAGTCACTTTGAATCTATTAGGAACCTAAACAATTAATGTATTTAAGTTAGGGTTCAAGTTTACCAAGTTACAGTAGTCAAAAACATTGTTTGGTCTCAAAATATGCTTGCTGTTATTGTGTGGTCGTAAGTGTGGACGAACCTGTGGTGGCAAAATATATGACCACACACTGTGTAGTCGATCCCTACGGTTGCATTTTATGCGACCACACACTGTGACCACACCTTTCCTGAGAACTTCCCGAATAGCTGTGGTCGATTCTCTGGTCACCCTGTGGTTGACCATAGCTGTTACCATATGAACTTTTGGTTGATTTTACTTCTCATATGAGTTCTTCCTCAGGGCTCATAAATGGGATTCACCCTAAGATTATTCTATGGCTTCTAATCATAGTTTTTTCCTCATATATTATCCCTAACCAATTCTCTATGATTTCCCATGAAAAACCTATAACCGAATCATTGTATTAGATTCTTCATATCAACTTGAAAAGAACTTATTCTATCTGATCTACCCTACAGAGTTAAGTCCATACCTTAAGCTTGCTGTAGAGATGGAATTCTTCTCTGTAACACCTTCCTCAAGCATTCCTCTCATTCTCTTCTTCTTCTTCTCTTCTTCTCTCTTTCTCTCTTAGGTTTAGAGTTTCAATTTGGGTTCTAAAAGAGTGAGAGAGGCTAAGGAACGTCCCTTATAGAGAGGGAAAACCTCTATATAGAGTCCCAATTCAATTAGGAAAGTTTCCTAAACATGGAGTGGGTTCAGCATAGTGTGGTCGCATGTGTGGTCACAGAATCCATCGACCACACGTCCAAAATATGTTACCACACGTTGTGTGGTCTCATGTGTGGTCAACCACACCCCTCAAAACTGCCACCACAGGACCAAAATTTTTTGGTTTTTAGTTTTTTGACTGGTTGCTTCCACACGATCTTAAACAGTCAACCACACCAATTAATTTGACTCGTTGATTACCTTTACTTGTGGTTTCTTCATATAATTGGTTTACCTGAGCCGGTTATGATGGGAAGACCGGTCACGACACAAGAACGTAAGGTTAGACTGGGTTCGTGGCGTGCAGATCTTACAATTTGTTCTACCAAGATATTCTATATCAAATATACATTTAGCTGATCCAAAAAGAGTAAATCTGAAACAAGTGTTTAGAAAGACATCTTCATCCACTAACTAAAAGAATCGAATGTATCCAAGAGGGGAAAAGTAAGGGGAGGGTTACGTCATGAATAGACACAGTCACTATACGTGCAGCCTTCGCCATGCTTTCCACCAACATCATCAACTATAGCGACCATGCTTACCAAAGGGGACTCCATGAAATCAGCAATTGAATAATTACCTGCAGAAGAATCTAAAAAAGAATATCGATATGAGGGTAGCTCACATCCCAGCTCAGTGAGAAATATAGTGTCACATGCGTGCAACATACAACATAAGATGATATGAAATGCAATTCATTTTATATTAGGTCTCAGGTTTGTGTTACTACATCCTAGGTGAAGATAGAAGCTGAATAGATGATCCCAGGCCGTTAAACCACTTTTACAAGGAAACTCTCTCTTTTGGGACACAAATCCTACTAGGGTTCGTCACTTCCCATCATAGATTTCCTTAAATGCCAGCTACCGTACACCATATGTCGCTGACTCCTCCTAGGGTCACCCAACCTTTGGATGTGCGAAGCTATGCCAGTATCTTCACCCTTACTGGAAGGGCATAGGAAACAGGGAATGACACTACCTATGTCTATTATGTACATTCATTTCATTATGGCTACCTGCCAACAGAAGTCCCCGTATTATTACTTCCATGGATCACCGTGCCCTTACTAGCATGTCGAAAAAACCATCGTGACCTATACAAGCAGAGATCCCCGGCTCACCACTCCCATGGATCACCATTCCCCCACTAGTGACTTTACATTCCAACATGATCTGCATGCCTGCACTCTAATACGTCACACAAACCATTATATATGGTTGCAATCCAACATGGCCCATGCACCCACACTCCTATGAGTCCCACGAGCCACCATACATGGTTGTATATATATTTATTAAATAATAAAACTATACCCCAACGAAGATCCCCGGCTCACCACTCCCATGGATCACCGTGTCCCCACTAAGGTATAGCGTAATCAACATGGCCCGTGTATTGTGCTCCAACACACTACACTTCCATCATACCCAATCAACCAAACATAACATACATAGTTGTTATATGCAATGCATGCTCATACATAGCAGCAATGGAAAACATACAATTAATTACAACCTAAGTATGTTACTAAACATAAATAAACATGTGCAAATGTCCTAAGTCTATGGACTAGACCCCTCACCGGATTGCACAAGAAGTGCAGTAGTAAACCAAAGCTCAATAAGAGGCTTCCACTATTGCCCATGTCAAACACCTATTTAAGTACATAAGGTTTCATTAGTTGGTTTCATAGCTTTTAGATCAATACGGACAAGCCTTACATGTCCCCATGGTAAGCTAGGAACCCAAAGGTTGGTCTTTCTAACCATTACTAGGCAAACTGGTCCAAATAAACTAAACTGGAGGATGAAACTGGGTGGATGGTTCCTCTGGTTGGTCATCTAGTTAACACTTAGAGTATTTTCTAAGTAACAGAACCGGAGGGACGATCAGATGGTCAAGCATCCGGCAGACCATTCCACTCATATACACTATCATCACAGTAGGGTTCCGATATATCTTTTGGAGGCTTTGTTAGGTGTTCTATCATTCTATACTGCCTTCGCTTGTATTAAGCCTAAATAGAGGGTCCAGGCCAATCGGACCACCGGGTAACCAGTTGGATAACCGGGAGGATAATTAGACGATCATGCCTTCGGGAGGGTCCTCCGATTGGTCCTTGGTCAATCAGCCAAGGCACTTACCTTGGCGAAGCCTTGGTTTAAGTCCACCCAGAGGAATGGTCATAACTAGGCCTTCGGTTATGCCTCTGGCTCAGTCCCAGAAATGAAGCTTTGGTATTTAAGCTTAGGAACTTGGTTCCCACTTCATGGCTTACTAAATGATTGGTGGGAATCATTCTTCCACCCTTAATGTGACTCAAGTGAGTCATTTAAAGTCCGATTTAACTCGATTGATGGAGTGGGTGAACCAAACCTAGGTTTTCTAGAAGGGAGTTTCCATTAATGGAGCTCAACTACCAAGGATCCTAGCATTTAAACACCAAGGAAGAAAGTAGGTTGGTAAACTTACCTCTAACAATGCTTTCAAGGTTAGGGTTTGGAGCTTGAGCTTCAAGTTCCACATCTTCTCCTCTTTCCTTTCTCTAACTCTCACTCTCCCACAGTTCCAAGAAGAAGAAAAGGAGGAGTGAGCCCCTTTTTATACAAATCGGGGAAAAAAATCCCAATCTCGCGATCAATCAGTTGCTGATAACCGGGTGGTACACCATCAAGTTAATCATCCGGTTAGGCCAAAATATGACTTATTGATCAGCCAATTGGCCCGGATGCTTTAAGATGTACACCCATTTCACTTAAGGTCTACTAAGGCACCTTACACCACCAATTATACATAGTGAAGACTCACCTAAGGTTTGGATACCACCATCGGGTACACATCAAGAGTTTCATCAGTAGATGTCTTGAGACCTGGCATAGGAGGAATCCAGGTTAGTAAGGATTTTGGGTGTGGGTCTCACATGTAATATATGATTATTGTGTGGATGTATGTGACAAAGATCTAATAGGTAGTGGTGAAACGGTCGAGGACCATTGGATCCGACCTACTAGACAATTCTTGACGAGTATGTCACTCACCCCTAGTGGGAGGACAGCATTTTATGGGGCAAAATGGATGGTCTAGGATTTCTACTGGGATTGGTGAGAGGGATATTTTAGATAACATATAGGATTTGGTTAGTGGCACTACCCCTATATACAACCCTGGCAAGTAAGGGTTAGGTACTGGTAGAGTGGAGTGATGAGGGGGAAGGTCGGCAATGTTTGTTAGAGCGTCACTGGTCGGACTTACTGCCCAATCACCATTCTAACTGGGATGTCATGTGGCTTTACCAGGGCTATTGGAGTAGGCCGGTAACTGTCCAAACACTCCCGTGCATGGACGTTATGGTCAGCTTCTGCAAAGTGTGGCTAGGCCTTACCAATAGGATATTAGCATACATGATACCAGACTATTGCATTATTGTGTGTAATAAAATAATCATGCATCTTGCTAGCTTGCCTGTCTATTTTTCACTGAACTTGTTAGACCTGTGCCCAAACCCCATGTCGGTTTGACCATTTTGGGCATGGGTTAGGTCTTGCCATGTGCAAACATATCGGACTGACACGACCGAAGACGACGACATACCTGAGAGGTGACACAAAACCACTATCTTGAACCACTCATGTCATTAGAGCATACGAAGGTGCACTATGGGAAGTCTCGGACCCATCCAATGAGACCACCTAGCACATAGCTCACATACACCTAAGCTGGCCTACCAAAAAAGAGGTCCGACTAGAGGCAGAGGTGGTGCGGTCATGCATCAGCGACACGCTGTGCCTCCTCACCCTAGTGCACAAGTTTGAATTGAGACCAACAGTCGCAGGACCTACTTGTTAGAAGTCAAACCTTCTCCAAGCATGGAAAGGTTATCTTAATGGGTCTATCTATGAATGGGAATGAGAGAAATCTTCAATCCTTTCATTTTGGTTTCATGGAGAACCCAAAATCAGTTTCCCACCTTGTACATCGATATCAGTCTCTCTTAGTCTAACCGATTCAGACCAAAGGGATTAGGAGAGACTCTGATGCATGAACTTGGAGAGAAAAGAGAGAAGAGAGAGGAAAAGAAAGGAAGAAGAGAAGGAATAAAATAGAAAGAAGAAACCTCTCTCTGATTATCGCCAGTAAAGAGAGACAGAGAAAAGAAAGAAAGAAGAAAGAGGAAGAAAGGAGCTTACCTTTGAATCATTGACATGGTTGCTTGAGAACTCAAAGACGAAAGAGATCACTGTAGGTAGTCATCTCTTCATTAGTGATAAACTGTAGACACTCCTTAAATCGAATCATTAAATTACATGGAGATGTTTAATGGTAATATCATAGTTTGGTATTCCTTTTTCCCATTAAGTTTTCCCATGCTGTGATGGTTTCCTCCTTAATCAAATCGAAATGTTATGAGTAAATAAATGGAAAAAGAACCATTCACTATTGATGGAGACGCCTTGTGCTGGTGAATTATCATTCACAGACTCAAATCAGGAACTGTAGTATATATGGTACGAAGGTTAGAGGATAGTGAAATCAAATGGAGTAAATATTATGGACTATTAGAGACCTTGGAGTGACCTTAGGAGACTTAGATCATAAACCAATATTGGATCCAAGGTTTGGAAATCAGATCTAGAGTTAAAAACCAGATCTGGTATTTCAGTTAGTTGTCGAATCAAAATGGCATCCAAACCATTGTGTAAACATGGATCCTGGAGCTTAAACTCCTTATTCATACTTAAAAAAATATGGAAAACACACCGGGGAAAAATGGTGGCCATCGAACCACATTTTGACGTGTGGTCGATGGGACCAGCCGCACGACCTACCAATTGTGACGTGCGATCGAAGCTATCAGCCGCACATGATTCTGATGTCGGATCTCAGCCAAAGTCAGCCAATAGATTTATATAATTTATTTTGAATTGTTAAAGGGATAGGAACCTTGTAATCACATTTCTATAAAGCGAAACCCCTTACGTTTAATGTGTGTCAGAGGTAGGGTTTGGTTTATATTCTAAAATGACCAACCATTCACTACCTCTGTTGTTTGAGACCTTAAACCCAACCTACAGGGACTAGGCTACACCCCTGAGGTGTTGGCGTAGTAGCATGACCAGGCGAAAGCATGCAGCTGCAGCCATCAGCCGCACGCCTAACACCCAGTGAGGTGCGGCCGCAGCCACCAGCCACATGCCTATTTGTTGTTGCACTTTCCCTTGCTCAGCCAGTAGCTATTGCTCAACCTTAAGAGCCCTGTTAAGGTGCTAGAATACCCCTGGCCTCATTAGATGAAGTCCTTCTTAGTATTAAGGTAAATAGAAGGTAGATTTTATCTAATGGGCTTGTTGTCTTGTGGGGATCTAACCCACTCTTCACCTATTTTGTGTGGACAGCAGGTCACCTAGTTAGAAGTACCTTAGACTATGAATGAAATTAATAATGAATCTATAATGCTATGACAGTAAACAGTAGGCATAAATTATCAGACAAGTAAATAACGCTGTGAGCACGCGAATAATAAGCCTAAAGAGAAACCAGAACAATTCTATTAGATAATGAATTGATGCATAACATGTATTTAGCTTTGATAGAGATATGAAGATTTTAATAGGAAGCTACTTGATTGGGATTACTGTAGTTCACTCTTTTATCTTTCGATAAGGGAACTAAACCTTTGGATGCGTATGTTTTCTCTATTTTATTATGCTATGTAAAGGTGTGAGATTGATAAAATGCTCTTGTCTGATAACATGCATATACTGTTCTATGTGATCATGTATAAGCATCCTTGTGTTTGGGGTCAGTAGTGCCATGTAGTAGTCGAAACAAGTGGAATGGGATGATCCATGTTGGATTCATGATGTCTGGTTAAGTCAGTAAGGAGGAAGGTGGGTCGAATGGGACACTTGCACCACTTCTTACTAGTGTTGCTTTGCATAGACCATATGTAACTTAGCCTAGTCACGATGTCCTAAGTGGGGACCAGATGGGGTTAGAAGCTTGGCGATGTTATGGTCTAGTAATACGGCTAATTAAGTGGACACAGCTAGTTGAACATTAATTACCCGTATAATTATACTCCTAGCCATTAGGGGGTTATGATAATGGCATGGGTTCAATAAAAAGGTGATATGAACAGAGCTGCGATGCTCCCCAATGGTCCCCATACCCGACATAGTGTGGATAGGTGGGTGAGTCGACTAGTTGGATTATCATCTCTTCAAGTGCCACGTAGTGGACTTGGGATGAGTTGAGGTCAAGTAGACCAAAATGACAGACCCATACATGGGGATGTTGCTATACGTCGTGTAGGGTGGAATCATTCTGGAGAAGAAACCCATGTAGCCTAGAAACTTCATGCATGGTGGTCTTGAGCTGGCACTGTCACACCCTGTTCCTGACGTATTGATACTATGAAATGTAATCGGATCTCTCCATACTATCAGGGCATAAGAAATCCCCTTCCAAGATCACACTTTACGATACTCCACAAGTCGAACCAGATAAATAATTATCCGAGTAAAATATTTAATCTTATTTAAATCAAACATTCATACTAAAGAAGCTAAATTAGTGAAAGACTTAAAACTTAAATCCAATTATTCAAGAGCTGACAAATTACTAATTAGAACCTTATATTAAAATTTCAACCATATTTAAAATCATGGGAAATTTTCAGCTACCACCCAAAAAGAATTAGCCAAATCACCTACCACCCTAGTTGTTTAAAAAAATACCTACCACCTAAGTTAGACAAATGTTTATCAAAAAGATTCAAAAGAAACTAACAGAGCCGTTAGTTTCTGATGTGAGCCGTTAGAAACTACTTAAATGACAAAAATACCCTTATTGTAAGGGAAAAAGTCCAATTTACCCTTATTTTTTTACCCTACCCCCATTCGAAATCCAAAAATCTAAAAATCACCTACTACCCAATTTTTAAGTTTTGTTCCTCCCAACCTAACTTCTAATTTTCGATCTCTATCGGCGGCCATCAATCAGGTAACCAGTAAGGTGAACTGTGTTTCTTGGTGGAGGGATCCGAAGGGAGAGTGAGTGTAGAAGATAGAGAACAAGGGAAGCAAGGAGAAAGAGTGATCAAAGAGAGGGGTTTTCTTCTCTAAGCTGCTGTAGAGAGGAGGCTTGGAGTGATCTGTAGGCAGACCAAAGAGGTATTCCTTAGGTAAAAGGAGGGCCGTGGGTTCAGTAGTTAGAGAGAAGAGAGGCTTCGCAACGGATCAGGGGGTTGTTCTGCCACCATTTGTTTGACTAGGTAAGCAAAGGGAAGAAAGCCAAAAAAATCTAAGGATCTCAAGAGGATTCAGAGGGAAATAGGGAGATTTGGGTTTCATTTCTCTATGGCTTTGGGAAAATCCGAGAGCATCGGAGGAAGAAGAAAAACAACAGCACTGCCGTGGATGGGAAGAAAGGGCTTTGGTATACAGCTGTGGCTATACATAAAAAAAATTAGAAAGCAGTCACGACGAAGCAAAGGTTTGAATGAATGAGACAAGGTTGAGGCATCGGTTGCAGAAGTTAGATGTAGAGAAGAAGAAGAAAGGATGAAGAGGTTTAAAGGGAGGGATTTCTTTTCTCTCCATATTTGGCTAGCAATCATTGAGCTACTGAAACGGCTGTGGCATTAGTTCACTTATGATTTTCACTAAATGATTCAGGTAAGATTAATCAACTCTGATATTTGAATTTTTTATGAACTCTGAGGCAGAGAGGAAGGGGAGAACGATGACGGAGAAAAACCCTAACCTTTTGCAAGATTCGTTGTTGTAGCTCAAAATGAAGGAGAACAATAAGTTTCAGTGAGATTGAATCTGATAGGGTTAGATGATGTTATTTACACTAGAAGGTCAAATAAGTAATTTTTACATTGGTTAATATTTTTAAGTTTAAAATGAGAAGGGTATAAATGTCTACAAATAATTTTAATTTTTTCCATCAGTAAATGGATTAACGTTTGTTTAACTTGGGTGGTAGGTGATTTGGCCAATTCTTTTTGGGTGGTAGCTGAAATTTTCCCTTAAAATCATTATCCAATTATTCCATAATAAAATATCCAAAGTAAAATAAAATATTGTTCAAACTTTATCTCTAACATAGACGCAAAATAAAGAAATAATCCCAACTAAAGAGAAGAAACATGGGCACAGCCTAAACCCATGCACAGCACTACACATCACATCAAGAATCAAAGATAATCTCCTCAAGTTCGTAGTCCTCCTCACCCTCCACACCAGATGGACTACAACCCGGAGCATCACGCGAAGAACTTGCAACATCTAAAATAATTTGTGCGCACAAGGTAAGCTCTACCACAAAACTTAGCAAGAAAACTAAACATGCACAAATAAAAATGCATGCAACTATCAATTACGGTCTGGTAAATAACTATAAGTGCTAGCTCAGGTAAACCCATACATGGTGTAAGACCCACTCCGAGACCCTCACAATTTGGATCTTTATGTATCGGGTCCTACTGTGCCAACCCTTGGCACACTATCTGGTGACCCTACATATGATGTGGGTCAGCCCCTTGGGTGACATAGGAGTACTTGATCATGTGGGAGGAGATACCTAAAGTCTAGGAAGCATCACCGTCAAATTGGGCCCACAAAACTAGGCCCATATGTGCTTTAAGTTAACTGGAGGTACGTACTGGAGGGACGTTCTGCTGATTGACTTCTTCCGATTGAGAAAGAGTAGGACACTCTCTCAGTCCACAAGTCCTATAAAAGGAGGACTCACTCTCCTTTATGCCTCTTGCTGAATCGTAGGAGAGTAAGAGTGCTTGGGAGAAAGACTTGGAGCTTAAGCTTGGAACTCAAGCTCAAGGACCGATCTTTCTTGAAGGTATGAGTTCTTCATCCTTCCTTCTTCTTCCACCTTAAAAGGGATGTGTGCTTGAGACCATGGTAAATCTCCACCATTGATGGCCTTTATGAATGGAGACCAAACCTTGACCGAAAAGCTTAGGTTTTCACCCTCTCTATGAATGGAGATGATAATGGAGCCTAAATGGCTCTCATTGTACTCAATAGAGGTAGTTTATGTTTCCCACCATTTAGTGAAGGAAACCATGGAAGGGAGACCTTCCCCCAAAGAAGGAAACTACCTCTGGTTCGTGTTTGGCTTCTGGGCTGGAACTGGTAGCACGAACCAATAGATTGGTAGTGGCCCTAATCCAATTAACTCACGACCAGTCTACCACCAGGGTAAATATTGTAGCACGTCAAATCAGGGATATCCGATGACACCCTAGCCAGTACCACTTACAGGAAGAACGAACCACCGGGTGCATCACACTGATTATGTACATGGCACCATTTAGCTGTGCCTCCGCATAGGCTTAAATACAAGCAGAGCCACTGTCGGATGATCGATCACCTGCTCCCCGTTCCGTCATCTGGCTTATGTTCTTCATGTAGCATTCAGACCGAATGACTCTATGAAATTACGTCGATACTTCCACATATTACGGGTAACGTAGGAGACATCTCTATTTTCCCCCGGGGGATCTTTAGAATTACCACTGCTTTTGTTTGAGGAACCCTAGATGTTGTCGGAGTAAAGGATCGTCAACAAGGGCGTTCTAGTGCGTTGTAGATTCTTATCCAAGACTTGTATCATTTGATGATGCCATGTGAATCGCTAAAAAGATGTGAAGTGTATGGCTAACCCAATAACGAAAGTTTTGTATGGGGACTGGAGCAGGCTACCATGAAACAAGAGATCTTCTTTCTAAAGAGATTCGATTCGGAACTATTATATGTCCAAGGTCCAATATTGAAATCATTGGGGCTAATAGTTTTCATTTCCCAACTCAAGGAAAACCCTTTTCGCTCCGCTTAGCCCTATCCCCCTCTAGGGGTATTTTAGTGATAGGTTCTATAGGAACTGGACGATCCTATTTGGTCAAATACCTAGTGACAAACTCCTATGTTCCTTTCATTACGGTAGCTAAACTCAAAAGGAATATCTCACTGGAATCCTTATGACTGTAAACAGTATATGAAGCAGATGACTAACTATATGACCAATCATCCAATCTGTCTTCTGGTTCAGTATACTTGAGAAATGACTAATTGTTAACCGGTATCAAGTACTAATGGAACAGACAACCAGTTCTATTTACTGGTTCAATCTATACTGACTTATAAGCCTAAAAATGATTAGGAAGACTATCCTTTCGATTTTTGGCTTATCTTGGGACCCATGCATGGATTCTAGGACTTGTCTATAATGGTTTAAAAGATGTTCACCAACCAAATAAAGCTTATTTAATTAAATTAGGTAAATCACCTTGGGTAGTGGAAAGAGCATTCTATTGGCTTGAAGGTTCAGCAGCACCACTGGTGTCTACAGGTGAAGGGTTGGGTCACGTAGAGTTTGAGCATGTGTTTGCTGTATGTTTATTATTACTTTTCTTTTATAACATGCCATCCAATGATATATGTATAACTGTTTATGCATTTGCATATAACTATAACTATGTACGTTATTGGTTGTTGTTACCTTGGTGGAGACACGGTAAACCATGGGAGTGGAGATCCGGGGTTCTCTGCAAGGAGTGGGTGTTGATATTGTTTGTATATATAACCATGTATGATGGTGCATGTGACGTATTGGAGTTTGGGCATACATACCATATTGGTGTGAAAATGTTCTAGTGGAGACATGGTGAACTATGGGAGTGGGGATTCGGGGCTTCCCGTTGGATGCCACCCATGTATGGTGGTTCATGTAACAAGTTACCTCATAAATCATGTTGGGAGTGGTTGTACCTTAGTAGGGGCCCAACGAACCATGGGAGTGGGGAGTTGGGGTTCTCTGCTAGGTGCAGTTTGGTTAAGACCATGTATGATGGGCATGTAGAGTATGGGAGTATGATACATGTGCCATGTTGGCACTCTATTCTCTAGTGGGGACACGGTCATTCCATGGGACTAGAACGAGGATTCTGACTAGATTAGTTTTATTTACTTCGTGCACATGCCTTGTTGGGTGATTGGTTGATTGGATTTGGATATGTTTGTGTGTGGGGTCTATAATCATGTAATGGGTAGGGACACGATACATGGCCATATGTTCGGTTACACCTTAGTGGGGATATGATCAGTCCATGGGAGTGGAATGGGGATCTCTGTTGGAGTGTAACCCTATTAATAAATGTTCATGCATCATGCATCAACTTGGCCAAATGACTTGTGCTTTAGTGAGGGGAACTCAACCCAGGCAGTGGGGTATGAGGTACTCAGGCGGTGGGGTACGGGGCAAGATCCTTGTTAGGGTACAGGCTGGCCATGATTTACATACACACTTGTTTGACACTCATAATTGCTTGTTTATTTTTTTCTCTACTGCATTCATAAATTGTTGCATAGGATTGCATTGGATACCTGACTTCTCGCTAAGATGGGATGTCAGCTCACCCCTCGATATCAAATCTCTTTTAGCTTTCTTTGTAGGTACCTTCTTTGCTGATGCAGCTATGGATTCTGTTGATGATGAGGGAACTTCTTTTAGTGGGGTTCCTCTGAGAGACAACGTCAAGGGTTGTACCTATAGGGATTGCATCTATGGGACTTGAGTCAGCTCCTTGATTTTCATTGATTTTGCTATCTTTGGATAGATGATGGTTTGGTCTATTTATAAGAACATATTCAGATTTATTCTAGTTATTAGAAAGAAATGTATGTAATAGTAAAGATATTATGAAACAGTTGTATTGTATAACAAATTTATGACATTTAAGTATCATTGGATGGCATCTTGTTCTTTATTATGATTACGTTGCAACTCTAATATTTCTCTATAATAATTATTATTATTTACTATTGATTATGGTGGATATTATGTGTGTAGACTCTAGGGTTTACTAGTATATAATTTTAGTTGTCGATCGTTGGAAGATTCAGGTTGTCTCTTGGATGACTCAGATATCACGCCAAATTCTTCAGAATGGGCTATGACAACACGGGTATCAGAGTACAACCACTCTGACTCTGGGTGGCCCGGAGTGTGCCTCAAGAACAGGATCCTCCATGAGTATATCAGCCAAATGCATCCGCGCGATGGTGTCCCAGTTGAGCACGGATGAGTCTTTCCCATCCTTTACAACCTCTCCTACTAGGATCACTCTGAAGTGCACAAAGACTTGAGTCAGGGGACGTTCATACAGTAGGTGGCCCCTGTATGGAAAATGCAGGAAGGAGTGTAGAATGGTGTGCAGAATCAGGTATGGGAGGCATACAGGTCTCCTCTGCACTAGTCGGTCTATCAAGAATACACAAAACTAGTTTAGTTCCTCCTTGTGATCAGATCGTGGAATGATATCATGCTGGATGATCCGACTAAGCAGTCTGTGAGTGGGCTTGAAGGAAGACTCATTCTCCTCAAACTCTGACCCTATCATCTCGGGTCGGGTGAGTGCATGTCTCATCCACATGTAATCCTCCTCTGTCATGCCCAGAGACTCCATGGGAGCTCTGTAAATCTGCTCCCCCTCTAATGAGACGTCCAATATGGTTGCCAAAGCGGCAACTATCAGAATAATATCAACCCCCTTGACCCTGCTGGTCACTATCAACTCTCCAATCGCCTCGTCTACCCGTTGGCCGGTGTTGCAGAAGAAGTGGTGCACCAGGTTTGGATAGGTGTCATCTTGGATATGCATGGCTACTGTCCAGCCAAAGTGATTGAATGCATTGTGAAGGCCAAATCTGGCCAACTCCTTGAAGTGTACGCTATGGCCAGCTATCACTGGGCTCTGACCAAATCTGTCCTAGCCTTTGCTGGCATGGTAGGAAATGAACTGATCAGTGTCATAGCCCTGGGCTGCTGGCTTAGCCTCTCTCCTAGGTGGCATGATGTCTGAAAAGAGAAACAAAATGGAAGAGTTAGGTACGTAAATAGAGAGGCATGAAATCGGTGAGATGCATTAAAATGAATGCATGGGATGCATGAGTGCAATGTATGATTTTAATGACTACAGTCTACCTTATAAATTAGGGGTAACTGTAAATCTTAAGTTAGGGAAGGCCGTGGATGACTGTTAAATCCTATTGACTGGGTGTTACCTTATCCACTATGTCATTAAGAAAAGTTATAAAGCTTTGATTTTGAAGTATGGTGGAAGTGTAATACAGAATGGAGTGCAGATTGTAATGTTGGGGTAATTCCTGAAATGTTATGAGAGTATAATGTAGAATGAAGCACAGACCATGATATCTGTGGTGGTTGAATAGTGTCAATACCTTATAGGTGTAACACTGGTCCGGAGGTAGTCAAGGTGCTACCATAGGCAGTATGTTGTTGTGGTGAGTGGACTAACCTGATGATGTGAGGGGCTGCCACTAATGGCTAGATGTGTCCCTATCCAAATGGGCAGTCTGTCATGAACCAAAGGTAGCTCGTGAATGGATTTTGGATCATGCAATGCAACGAGCCAGGTATGGCATATGATGTATGCAATGAGTGTAGTGGGCATGATATAATGGAGGCAATGTTATGACTAACAGTTCGCATAGTACCCAAATTATACAGGTGAAGAGTTTCATTCCATGGCTGGGGAGTGTAAGTGACTTGTGCCAAAAGAAACACCCTCATGGTCATTTGGTCATATATACCAAACCAATATACGATCAACCCAAGGGAGAGTATAAGCATGAAATACCCAAATTAAGGGCGTGACTATAGCAGACTGTGGGAGTATGCACTAAGGGTGTCAAAATTGGGCCTAGCCCAATAGCACCGACCGAGCCAACCCAATATAACCCGAACCCAACCTGGACCGAGCCTTAATGGACAAGTTTCGATTTGGGCTTGTAAATCCTGACACCATTTCAACCCAAACCAAAACCAAACTGGACAGGCCCTTTAATAAGCCCGAACTTGTCCAAACTGATAATACCCAACCTGAACATCGGTAAGGTCCGTCCGGGCCCAGTTTTTTAATTTTTATGGTTTTAAATTTTAATGGATTATGTTACACTGTTAAAGTTCACTTCTTGATCCGAAAGATTATGTGAATCTATAGTTGAAAAGATTATGTTAATTGTTATAGTTTACTGAATTACATACATATGGAAGGAATGATGCTAATTTTATAAATAGAAATAATAAAATAGGCTATATAGCCTACACAAAAAATAGGCTCGATAAGCCCGATCGGAACCGAACCAGCCAAAATCACCTCAATAAGCCTAGCCCGATAACAAACTGACATCAGACCAACCCGTTAGTTATTGTCACATCCCAATTCCGACTGAACTAGAAGTGTGAGTGAACCGTCACTGAACCAATGGTTCACACCAGGATCTTAATAAGATCGTGTCCACTCATACAAACCATTGTATATAACCATAATCAGAATATAATAAAATACAACGAAAGTCTTAAATTAAATGAACTGAGTTCTCTATTGATAATTTAAAGAAAATATCTAATTATTCAAAACACCAGAACGTAAATAATTATCCTTACATCATTTGTAAATCCAACTAAAAATAAATAAAATAAACAAATCCAGAATCCTAGAGGTACACGCAGAAAGAGCACTCGCATGAAGCATCATGCTCGTCCTCCCATGCTTGCACTTCCAAAGCAGCAACACCTCCATATACTGGAGCATCTATGTAGTCCTCCACAGTGTAAAGCCTGCATCAACATCTAAAAATAGTGTGTACACAAGGGTGAGCTCACAACTTGGCTCAGTAAGACAATCAGACAATGCAACAAATATATGCATGAATAACATTCACATTATGGTCTGGTTTAAGTTTGCAATGTGCAATAGATAGGATTGGCGGCCACCGCACCTCTATACACGAGTGTGTGGAGCCGCCCAATGCATCAAACACCACTGTCGTCCCATATGCACCCACCATGGAATAGAGATAGAGCTAAAACGTCTGGATCAAATACCGCCAATACTTCCCCTGATACCCTACCCATACCAACACGTAAGCCCCTATTGGCGAAGGCTTGCAAATTGGACTCGCAACTAACCAATCCTATATGTCATCACCGTAGGCCCTATCTCAGCACAGCTCCCTACGGCATAGAGATAGAGCTAGAGTCTAGTGGCCAGGCCGGAGACCACAGTGTCACTTCCTCCCCCTGAAACCCTACCCGCACCAAGCATGCTAAGACAGAACGATACGAAAAGGTACTAGTGTGAGGAATGATCCCAGACCCCCGGTCCTTTTCATTCCATACACCAATGAAAACAATCACATGTCTAACATTCACATCCTAGCATAGCGAGTATGCATGAACAATAATAATAACTGAAAGTAAAGATGACATGCAAGTATGCACAAACATCAGTCCATAGAATCATAGCAATTAACAACAATTTACTGTTATTAAATTATTAGGATTTAGGTCTGATTCCCTTACCTGATGCTTGTTTGATAGCTTGCTCCGCGTCACAGAATCTAAACTCACTATTACAAGGTCCTACACGACGTTAGGGTTGAGTTAGAATAGTTTTTCTTAGGGTTTACCTTGGTCAAAAAACCAACTAGGTTAGAAACACCCCCACAAAGCATACCGGTCGTAGTACCGGTCGCAGCACTGTGGGGAAAGGTGCGACCGGTATGGTTGACCGGTCCCCACAGACCAGTCCCCGAGAGGTACCGATCGTAGTACCGGTCGCATAGGGTGCGACCGGTATGGTCGACCGGTGTGCCTCTGGAAGACCATAAGCTTGGTTCTCGCCTTCCGTCGGTCACCCCCTATGATTTTAGGATTTTTCCTATTCATTCTAGGTCTGAGCACTGAGTTGGAGTTGTTTCCAACTCCCTTCAGGTCCTAGTTTCGATAAACTTCAACCTAGAACTTTAATATAGGGTTTACTGACTAATTAGGGTTTGACAGCAAAATATGGTTTAGATCAATACCTCACTTTGCCTGGTATTGATCCAATCATGACTAACCATTTTAGAATGCTTAACGTAGAAGAAGGTTTAAGCACTTACCGTTGGTTCGCGGTAGAGTGTTCTTCGTCCAATGGCAATGACGGCTCTTCTTTCTCCTTCCTAAGCTTCTTCTCCTTCTTCAATCTCTTTCTCCTCTCTTAGGTTTGTGAGGATTAATGAAAGGGATTTTAGTAGGTTTAGGGGTCCTTATATAGGCTAGGGTTGAGTTTAGGAAGTCCCCTTACGTTAGGAAAGTCTTAGGGTTTGAAATTTGGAAAGTGGGACCCATAGAGATCCATTTCCGGATCTAACTGGTCTGCTGCGTAGGCCATACCGATCGACCGGTATAAAATATTTCATACTTTAAGGTCTGTTTTCATACCTGATTGTCATCTGCTCATCCCGTCTGGCCCGGTGATGATTGGAAGACCTGTTACGACATGGATGAAAGGTTTAGATCGGGTTCATGGAGTGCGGGTCTTACAACTCCCCCACCCTTAAAAGAAATTTCGTCCCCGAATTTTGCATGTAGGTTTCACAACTCCCCCACCCTTAAAATAAATTTTGGCCTCGAAATTTGAACGTACCTTGGTCATCAAAAAGGTTAGGGTATTCCTTTCACATCGCGTTCTCTTCTTCCCAAGTGATTTCTTCTACATCTTGGCTTTTCCAATGCACTTTCACATAATGGATATCCTAGCTTTGGAGAAGTTGTACCTTTCGGCTTGTGAGCATCACAGGTATGACTTCAAATGTCAAGTCCTCTGTTAAGTCTGGTGGGTCTACTGTCAAGATGTGTGATGGATCCCTGACATACTTCTTCAATAAAGAAACATGAAACACATCAAGAACGCTTGACATGGATGGTGGTAGAGCCTGTTGATATGCCACATTGCTACATTTGGTCAAAATCTCATATGGTCCAACATACCTGGGGCATAACTTTCCCTTCTTACCAAACCATTTCAGACCTCGCACAGGTGATATCTTCAAGAGCACCTTATCACCTACTACAAACTCCAGATCTCGATGTCGGTTATTTGCATAGTGCTTTTGTCAAACTTGAGCTGTCTTCACTCTTTCCTTAATTTCATCAATCACTCAACAAGTTTCTTCAACGAACTCCGGTCCTATAATCCTTCTCTCTCCCACCTCATTCCATAGCAGAGGTGTACAACATTTCTTCCCATAGAGTGCCTCGTATGAAGCCATTTGGATCGTAGCCTGGTAACTATTATTATACGCAAACTTGATGAGCGATAGCCTCTCGTCCCAAGCTCCTTTGAAATCTAGGGCATATGCTTGGAGCATATCCTCCAGGATTTGAATAGTTCTTTCTGACTTCCTGTTTGTCTGAGGATGAAAAGTTGTACTAAACTTCAACTTAGCTCCCATGGCTTTCTGTAATCCTTCCTAGAACTTTGATGTAAAATGGGGATCCCTGTCAGATACTATACTTTCTGGGACGCCATGAAGTCTGACTATATTATCCACATATAGCTTGGCAAACTTCTCCATGGTATACTAAGGTCTGACAGCGATGAATCGAGCTGTCTTGGTAAGTCGATTGACTATAACCGATACTGCATCCACTGACCTTGGTGTCAAGGGTAGGCCAGTGACGAAATCCATTGTGATACAATCCCACTTTCATGCTGGCTCCGGTAGTGGTTATAGCAAACCTGTGGATCTCTGCCTTTTTTATTTAACTTTTTGGCAATTCAAACATTGGAATACAAATCGAGCTACATCTGCTTTCATACCCCTCCACCAATATAATCTTCTTAAATCATGGAACATCTTGGTGCTTCCTGGGTGTACCGAATATGGGGTGTAATGAGCTTATGTCATAACTCTATCTCTGATATTTGAGTTCTCACTCTCAGGTATACATAATCGTCCATGAAACCTGAGTAACTTGTCTAAATCCAAGATATAATCAAGATTTCTTTTACCCTTTTCTAGATCTTCTTGCACATTCTTGAGGTGTGGATCCTGTAGGATTGCTACTTTGACCTCATCTATTAGATCCGATGAAATTTTTAAGGCTGCAAACATCAATGTGAACTTATGAATTAAGCCCTGTTCCACTGGATCTCTTGCAGTCTCTAATATATACTCTTTATCATTCTCTATTGAGCCCGAGGCTGCAGCACACATTGCAGCATTTGTACTAGGTCCTGCCTTAGGTTTCAATGCCCACATTCTGCTTAAGGCACCAGCCTCAACGTTTGCCTTACCCGGATGGTACTGGATGTCACAATCATAATCTTTCAATAGCTCCAGCCACCTCCTCTGTCTCATATTCAGGTCTTTCTAAGTAAATAGGTAAGTTAAACTTTGTGATCCGACTTAATCTGAAACTTTTCACCATAAAGGTAGTGTCTCCAAGTTTTGATTGCGTAAATGACCGCAGCTAACTCCAGATCATGCGTAGGATAGTTCTTCTCATGTTCTTTCAACTGTCTTGATGTGTAAGCAATCACCTGTTCTCCTTACATCAATACACATCCAAGACCTAACCTTGAGGCATCCGTATATAGGGTAAACGGCATGCCTGGTGCTGGGATGGTCAAGATAGGTGCAGAGACTAGTCTTGACTTCAAAGTCTGAAAGCACTTCTCACACTCATCTGTCCATATGAACTTTTCTCCTTTCTTGGTTAGTCTGGTAAGTGAAACGGCGATCCTTGAGTAGTCTTCCATGAATCTTTTATAGTAACCAGCCAATCCAAGGAAACTACGAATCTCCGCAACTGATTTTGGTGCATCCCATCCTACTATAGCTGCGATCTTGCTTGGATCTACCTTGATACCGTCTGCAGATACTACGTGACCCAAGAAGGCCACTTCCTTCAACCAAAATTCACACTTCTTGAACTTGGCGTAAAGCTTCTCCCTTCTCAGCCGTTGTAGGGCTGCTCTCAAATGTGTTGCATGAGTCTCCTTGTCTTTTGAGTAGACCAATATGTCGTCAATGAATATGATGACCGAAGTGTCCAACATGTCATAAAACACTCGGTTCATCAGTTCCATGAATAACGCTACATTATAAGGAACTCATAATGCCCATACCTTGTCCTGAAAGCAGTCTTTGGAATATCTCCTGCCTTGATCTTCAATTGGTGGTACCTTGATCTAAGATCAATCTTCAAGAAAACCTTTGCACCCTGCAAATGATCGAACAAGTTATCAATCCTAGGCAAAGGATATCGGTTCTTGATGGTTAATTTGTTCAACTCTCGGTAGTCGATACATAATCGCACACTACCGTCTTTCTTCTTGACGAAAAATACAGGTGCTCCCCATGGCAATATATCGTATGAAACCCTTATCTAGTAGCTCTTGTAATTGGGTCTTCAACTCCTTTAATTCTGTAGGGGCCATCCTGTATGGTGCCTTAGACATCGGCGCCGACCCTGGCATGAGGTCTAACACGAACTCTATAGCCCTGTCTGGAGGTAGACCTGGTAGATCTTTTGGAAATACATCTGGAAACTCTCGTACCACGTCTAGATCTTCCATCTTTGGCACCTCCGCAGTGATGTCAACCATAGACACTAAGTACCCCACCCCTCCCTTCTCTAAGCATCTCTTAGCTTTTAGGGCAGAGAAGATCACCTTCTGCTTCCTAGGTAAGTTGGTTCCAGTGAAGCTAAACTCCTTTCCCTTCTCATCTTTAAAAACAAGTTTTCTTTTGCCACATAATAAGCTAACTGAATGATGGCATAGCCAATCTATTCCCAAGATGACGTCGAAGTCTGCCATCTCAAGTTGAACCAGATTTGCTTCTAGGTCAATACTAACTCTACACGGCCCATAGCATTCATTCAATGCCACTTATACTCCCAACGGGGAGCAAACTATCAAGCTTGGGGTTAAATACTTGACAGGTAATTCCATTCGCTTCCCAAAAGACATAGAAACAAAGGAGTGGGGGTGGCCCTAGAGTCAAAGAGTACTCTGGCGGGTACACCAACTATATTTACAGTTCCTAAAATTTAATTATTCCTTAGTTCTACATGCTCACACATAACAAAACAGTAAGCAAAATAGTAAGGGACGGAATTATACCAGTAACCACATCAGGTGATGCGGCTGCCTCTTCAGTGGTGATTGCAAATATCTTTCCTTGCTGTGGTAGTTGTTTTTTAGGTAGAGTACAGGTCTTTGCATAATGACCCAATTGTTGACAGTTAAAACATTTGACATTTGGATTTTGTCCAGCTAACTGTGACGGTGGTGGTGCAGTAGCATTCCTTGTTGGCACCATAGTAGATTGAGCCCTATATGGGCGGAATGGTCTAGAGTTCCCTCCACCCAATGTATCAGTAGCAGGCCTCTTCAGTCCCCTATTTTGAGCAAAGAAGTTGTCTCTTTGACTTGATTCAATTACCCCAACAATCTGTACAGCCTCATTATACACTTTCTTCTCCAAACCCAAGATGTGCTCTCGGATACTTCCTTGTAATCCCATGGTGAACTTGTGGGTCTTGGTTTCTTCCTCTTGCATGCTTGCTGGAGCGAAGAAAAATAGCTCTTCATACCTCTGCTGGTACGCATCAACAGTCGATTGGGATTGTTGCAGATTTAGGAATTTCTTTTCCATTTGATCTCAAAAGCTCTTCGGAAAGTACTTATCGAAGACAGTTCCCTTGAATATTTCGCATGTGATCTGAGTGTGCCTTGTCTCCAAGTATGTCCGGGTAGAATTCCACCAGGCATTAGCGTCTTCCTTGAGCATGTGCGTAGTAAATAATACCTTCTCATCCTCCGTGCAAGTCATCAGACGAAAGTTCTTCTCCATCTCAGCAACCCACTGTGCAGGCCACAGTGGTTTTCCTGGTTTCCCCGTGAAAGTAGGGGGTTTCAACTTCAAAAACCTATCCACCGCTCGGCTTAGGTCATTCTGCCCCTGTGCATTCGTTCCATACCATGGTGGTGGGTACAAATAGATCCCTTGATTGGCAGACGATGTTGGAAATTAGGGTGGTGGTTATAGATTCTGTCCTTGGCCTATCGGCCTAGTACTACCATCCGTTGGCAGTATGGTGTTATTTCCCCCAGACTCAGGCATACCTTCTGTAGAATATATCCTGGTGGCCTGAACATCTTCAGCATCTCATTCAAGAACACCTTCTGCTGAGCTTCCATCTAATAAACCAGATTCATCACAATTGTCTCAGAATTAGTGCGAGGAGGTCCTACTAAATTTATTGGTGCTCTGGGGCTCTGCCCCTCTCCACCTTCTGGGTTCACATTTTGCTCATCAATAGTTCTTGTTTCCACATTGTACTCGTCTTGGGGCACCCTAGAGTGGTGACGATTTCGTAAGCCTCTACGACCGTTCCCGCCTGCCATCTCAGATTAATTTTTCCAGCTTGGATCTGAGAAGAAGACATAACACATGAGGTACAATCGAATAGTCATAATTGTCACACCCCAATTCTGCACCAACCAGAATGGTGTGATGAACTATCAATAAACCAACGGTTCAACCAGGATCTCATATAGGCTATCCCACGTTGTTAAACCAAAATACATTCCACATTAATCAGAGGTAATAAAGTAAATAGCGGAAGGCTTACAGATAATGAACTGAGGTCTAATCATGATAAATAATTAATATTCCATTTATCTCCAAGTAACCAAAACATAATTTAATACATATTACAATATCCAAATACGGAAATTAAACACTAAGCGTATCCATAGTTGAAACGCTAGCTTAACGAATCACAATAGTCCTCCATAGCTTGCTCATCATAGCCGCCACCCATTTACATGTTGGCTTGTTGACATAATCTTCAACCGTAATACCTGCAACATCAGAAACTAAATGATTTGTGCGCACGAGGGTCAGCTCTCCAACTTCAGCTCAGTGAGAAAACAAAACAATGCAACAAATATATGCATGCATTCAATTCATATCTGTGGTCTAGTTTATAAGTTTGCAATGTGCAATAGAAAGGTTCGGTGGCCGCCGCACCTCTATACATGAGTGTGTGAATCCGCCCAATGAGTATCGGCACTGTCATCCCACATGCACCCACCATGGACAATATACACCCCATGAAAATGGCATGGCTGTACCGGTTGCCCATACCAACATGTAAGCCCCTGCTGGCGAGGGCTTGCAAACTGGGCTCCCAACTAACCAATCCTAATGTCAAACAGTGTATCCAAGGCCTCACCCCAGCATCCCTCAATACATCCATAGAGATAAAGCTAAGGCCCCCCGACAAAGTCGAAGACTACAAGGTCCGAGACCACCTTCCCTAATACCCTTTGACGTAATAGTTCTGCTAAGGTAATGACGATACGACGATGTCAGTGGACATGACTTGAGTAGAACCATGGCACAATATACACCCCAGAAAAATGGCATGGCTGTACCGGTTGATACCATCCCCTACCCGCACCATGTACACTAACCACACACATACATTCACATGCCTATTCCTAGCATCATCATCATCATCATGTTATAAATAAACAGAATTAAATATGCATGAACAGTAATAGTAGGAATATTGGATGACATATTGAATGCACATACAAGCATACACGCATAGAATCAGTCATGGCATTGGACTTAAGAAATAAAAATAGTTTATTATAGCCAATTAGTTTAGGTCTTGTTCCCTCACCTTTGCTTGAGTGTAGATCCTCTTTCAAGCTTTAAGAATCACTTTTATATCAATAGGAAAACCTAAAAGTCGATAGATTTTAGTTAGAAGTCATTCCAACAATTTTAGGCTTGTTTTTAAGCACGGGTTGCAGGACAGGTCGCAGGTAGGGTTGCAGTTCTCTGCGACCCCCAGGGGTAGGGTTGATGCCAGGATCAGATGTTCCATCGACCCTGGGTGCGACCACCCCATCCCTGGACTTCCCGAATGCTGGGGGTCGATCCTGTGGACTGGTAGGGTTGATTTCCAATCGACCCCACGTGCGACCCCCCGTGGTTTGAGTCAAATTTTCCATTCTACAGTCCATTCTTTCATGTTTGGGTCCTTTGGCTTACTTTTATAGTCCATTCTATGATTGTTCTATGACTCAAAACTCCAAGTTACTCACTTTTCATAGTTTTCCATGATTTCCAATGGAATTCATCCATGGATGGATGGTATTAGAGGTTCATACCTTTCATACCTTCTGTAGTCTGAGTTTCAAAGATTTCTCTGAGCTTCTTCTTCTTCCTTAGCCTTTTCTTCAAGTTTTCCTTCTCTTCTTCTCTTCCTCCTCTTCTCTTTCTCTCACTTTCAATTAGGGTTTTAAAAGGAGTGAAAGAAGCTTAGGGGCATCCTATTTATAGAGGAAAACTTTCCAAAATACGTCCCATTGAGTTTAGAAAAGGTCCCAATCGAAATTAGGAAAGTTTCCTAATTTTTGGTTTGTGCTGTTTTTTACTGTTTTTCAGGGGTCGATGCTAGGGGGTTGTGGGGGGGTCAGACAATCCGAGACCCCTGCGACCCCCCTGACCAAAAGTCAGGGTTGGACTTCTTTTGAGGTGGGGGTCGACCCTGCCTGTTTGGGCATGCGACCCTACCCTCATTTTGACTATTTTTGAATAAAATTTCATTTGGGTCTTAGTTTTCTTCACACACTTGGTCCACTTGGCTCGACCATTATATATAGACTGGTCACGACACGAAATGTAAGGTTAGACCGGGTTCGTGGCTTGTGGGTCTTACAACTCCACCACCCTTAAAAGAAATTTCGTCCTCGAAATTTGAACGTACGGATCTTACAACTCCCCCCTCCTTAAAATAAATTTTTCCTCAAATTTGAATTTACTTCGGAGTCAATAGGTGGAAATTCTATTTTCGCATTGCATCTTCTTCCTCCCATGTAATCTTCTCCACGTCTTGTCTTCGCCAGGTTACCTTCATATGATAATTATCCTAGTTTTTGAAATGTTTGTACCTTCCAACTAGTGAACTAGGTTGGTACCACTTCAATAGTTAAATCTTCTATCTAATCCAGTGGATCAGTGGTCAATACTTTTGATATGGATCTCCAATGTACTTCTTCAATAGAGACACGTGAAATACGTCATGCTCACCAGACATGGACAGCGGTAACGCTATTTGATATACAACCTTTCTACATCTCTTCAAATTTTATGAGGTCCAAAACATATATCGGATAAAACTTTCCCTTCTCGTTGAATTGTTTTTAATCCGTGCATAAGTGATATCTTCAAGAACACTTTATCACTTATGGCAAACTCGAGGTCTTGGTGTCTCTTTGAGAAACTTGAGCTATCTTGGCCCTTTTCTTTGATCTTGTCTACTACTCTACAGGTTTCTCCAACAGACTCAGGTCTTACCATTCCTTATTCACCACTTTATTCCAAAACAAAAGAATTTGACATTTCTACCGTACCACGCTTTATAAGTGACATCTACATAGTAACTTGGTAGCAAATTTAATCCATATATAGCTTAGTTAGCCGCTCCAAAGCATACCGAGGTCATATAGCAATGGAATGAGCATTCTTCATAAAGCAATCAACAATCACCCAAACCATGTCAACCGATCTGGGAGTCAGTGGCAAATCATTGACATAGTTCATTGTACTGCAGTTCCACTTTCAGACTGGCTCCGATAGTGGTTATGGTAAGCCACGTTGGTCTTTGTCTTTCAGCCTTTACTTGTTGATAAATTAGACACTGAAACATGCATCTAGCCACAACTACTTCCATTCCCTTCTACCAAAATAATCTCTTCATGTTTTGGTATATATCATACTTCTAGAATGTATCCAATACGGAATAGAATGGGCTTTTAACATTATCTTATATCTTATGATCAGCATTTTTCACTTCAAGTATACATAATCATCCTCTGTATCATAGGACCTTTTTCGCATCCGGAGTAAGTCAGGGTTAGGTTTCTCCTTCTCTAAATCTTCTTACCCCGCTCTTAGATATAGATCTAACAAAATTACTACGTTTACTTCGTCTATTAATTCTTTAATGTTGTGAACGCAAGCGAGAAACTATTGCTCCATAAGTTCATCCATAAGTTCTCACTCAATTAGATCCTCACGAGTTTCTATTATATGTTACTCTCCTTCCAAATTTGAATCTATTGCTGTGGAACATAAGGCAGCATTTATACTGGGTCCTTCCTTGGACTTCATAATTCCCTTCTTGCTTAAGGTCTTATCTTAGCCTTGCTCGGATGACATTGTATATCACAGGCTTAATCCTTGAGCAATTTCCAGCCATTTTCTTATTTTTTTTATGTTCAACTCTTTCTAATGAAGAGATAAATAAAACCCTTGTAATCTGATTTAATTTGAAATTCTTCTCTATATAGGTAATGTCTCCAAGTCTTGATTGCACAACTCATCATCGGTACTTCCAAGTCATGAGTAGGGTAACTCTTCTCATGCTCCTTCAGTTTTCTTGAAGAATATACAATCAATTATTTACCTTGCATCAACCCGCATCCTAGATCCAATCCGAAAGTTTCAATGTATAGGGTAAAAGGTTTCCCTAGTACTGGAACGATCATGATGGAAGCTGATATCAACCTTGTTTTTGGAGTTTGGAAACATTCTTCACACTTGTCAGTCCAATTAAACTTTTCTCCTTTCTTAGTCAAGCTTGGTAAAAGGTTTTTGCAATCTTAGAGTGGTCCTCTACAAATCATCTGTAATAACCAGCTAAACCCAAGGAACTTCTGATCTTCACAATGTTTTTAGGCATTTCTCACCATACAATTGCTTCTATCTTAATAGGGTCTACTTTTACCCCTTTTTGTGATGCTATGTGATCTAAGAAGATCACTTCGTTTATTTAGGTCTCATATTTCTTGGACTTGACATAAAGCTTTTCCCTTTTCAGCTATTGTGAAGCTGTTCTAAAATCCATTATATGAGTTGCTTCATTCGTGAAATAAACCAAAATATCATCTATGAAAACTATGACCGATGTGTCCAACATGTCATGAAACACCCAGTTCATCCGCTCCTTAAAAGATGTAGGGGCATTGGTTAATCCCAACGTCATAATCGAGAACTCAAAATTGCCCAATCCCGATTCTAAAAGCTATTTTTAGAATATCGTTGTCTGAATTCTTTCGCTGATGATATCTTGACCGAAGATTAATCTTAGAAAATATCTTTGCTCTTTACAACTGTTAAACCAAGTCATCGATCCGAGGTGATAGATATCAATTCTTGATCGTGAGCTTGTTCGATTCTCGATAGTCTATACGCAGACAACACTATCATCTTTCTTCTTCACGAATTGCATTGGCACTCCCCATGATGAAATCTTTAGCATATTAGGACCTTAGTCTAATAACTCTTGTAGTTGAGTCTCAGTTCCTTCAACTACATAGGAACTACTCTATAAGTGTCTTTAACACAAGTATCGTCCTTGGTAACAAGTCGATGACGAACTGAGTCGTATGATCAGATGGTAACCCAGGTAAGTCTCCTGGAAACACATCAGGAAATTTATGCATCACATTAATATCTTCCATTTGTGGTGCTTCTTTGGGAACGTATACCATAGATACCCTATGTCCAACTTTTCTCTTCAAAGCATCTCTTCGCCTTTAGCATAGCGGAGATCAGCTTTCTTTTCTTAGGCAACATACTTCCAATAATACTAAATTATATGCTATCTTTATTCTTGAATGATAATCTCTTCTATGCACATAACAACTTTGTAGAGTGTTGAAACAACCAGTCTATTCCCAAGACGACGTCAAAGTCTGCCATCTCAAGTCGATTTAGGTTGCTTCTAAATTCTGTCCATCCGTATGATTCGAACATTGTTAATAACACTCATCCAATACAACATCTAGTTCAAAAGGGCTTGAACTAGAAAATCTGGTGTAACGGTCTTAAGTGCTTGTCTAGTTCCTTCATCCCTTATGATTTTCAAAGACTATTGCTTGAAATCTCATATATCCCAAAAACTCATTAGCTTACACCTTCTTTTATCATTCTATCATATATTTCGAAAAACATCTTCTGACTATTTACTCGTTACATATCCCAAGTCTATCTATAAGCATTAGGGTATATGCTTATAAATTCATTAATCCAACCAAACTTTTTTGGTCTTTACTTAATCATCTCACTCGACATTTGGCATAACCCAGTATTACCTATACCAATCTGAATACTATCAATGCCACAATTTTGACTTTATCCTTGTATCCACTCTTAGATTTGCTTTTACGAATCTTCTGCTTTGTCAAAATTCATACCGATATAACCATCTTTAACTTTACTTAAGTGCTATATACTCTTTCCTAGTTACTCTTGATAGTTTTCACTTTTTGCTCATGCACTCTTTTATAGACATGGCTCATATCCATCAAATCAGTAATCTCAAAATAGATTCTCCATTACTTCATCTGAGGTTCATTGGCTATAGAATCAAATCTGAATTTAATCATCTTACTTCCCCTAATTCCTTATTCACTAAACATCTTATCAATGGATGTCGAGAAATGTAAGAATCAAAATGTTTATCCAAAAGCAATTCATTTCCTTCTTTCAATTTAGCATAATGACAAACACTTGCTTTGTCTAATGAACTTAGGTTTAAAGGATCAGGAGTAAATCTATGGTAATCCAACCGGCATAAAAAAATCATTAAGTTATACGGTGGTCCAAATACATGGAAATAGAGGTTTTAACAACTCTTAACCTCATGGTTACAAGTTCTATTGAGTATATATAATACTATTGGTCAAGGCACTATAGGAGTAGATCTGAAGAAAATTTTCGTTCATCAGTAAATCAAGTAAAATCGAAAAGATGTATGCTCAACATGATTAAACATTTAACTATTCATTCAGTTCATATCTCTGTTCATGTTGTCGATCATGAGAGTGGCTCGGTTTGGTATAATCAGGACTAATACTAAAGAAACAATATCTATAACTCCAATTGACAGGTTGAATCAAGAAGGCATCCTGTCAAGACACAAAAATTTAAAAGCAGGTATGTGCATCCTCTATAATCATAAGAGTAAATTAATAATGCATCGCATCCTATATAAACCTATCTAGATATATGGCCACAAATAGATTTGATCCTTTGCTGAAAACATTTAAGGCTTTGTCTTCAGAAAATATTTCTCAATCCTTGGTCGGATCATTTTGTCATGATGCAGCTATACCATACATCGGTGGCTGATAAGGGTAACCACCTTGATATACTGCTTGTTGTGCACCAAGCTTCTGCACTGGGACGTGCATTACAGGGTTTTGCTGTATGGTAGGCACTGTGTTATAGGTAACAGGTGCTGGGGGTACAGTGTTGCTACCAATTGGTACTGTACTTGGTTTGACCCGGAGGTGTTGTTGTAGCATTGGCAACTTGGCTAGTCCAGGTGATTGGCTGGAGTGGCCTGGTTGTTCACCTCCTTTGATTTGCCCCAATCTGATTATCATTATTTAGCATCTGCTCAGATGAGTTTTCATTACCCATTCTCGACCCAGTTAGTGGTGGGGTCAAGTTGCAACTTCCTTAATGCTCAGCGGGTAATGGATCAGCTTGTGGTGGATCTCATTCTGAGTCTCCATGTCACCCAGGAGTATAGCTTTATCTTCTTGTAGTTACTCTTATTCTTAATGTATGGCCATTATTCTCTTATCTCTGTTGGATTAGCCCGAGATCCTTCCCTTTATCTCTATAGGGATTTTGGCATTACTAGCCATTTTCCTTCTTCCTCTGTCATACATCGAGTTTCACATCTTGTGAGTACCAATTCGGTATTCCAATTTCTCTGCTTTATACATGCTCCCTTCTTGCTACTGTACTATATCTTTTGTATACATAGGTAACTACCCAACTTATAGATAGTACCCTATATTATTTGTTTATCAGGATAAATTTTGGTCTTCTCTTTCTGTTTGAGTGTATATATATAGTTCCACCTTTGATATGTACATTATTGTCTTGTTTAAGTTCTGCCTCAACCAACATAGGTGCTTATGGTGTGTTTGTATTAAAGCTTTTAATTTATCCTAACTCAGTTCATGGACTCTAGTGGAAGTATTCAGGTTTCATGGGAAAGGCCTGAGAGCTCTGATACCAAGTTGTCACATCCCAAATCTACACCAACCAGAATGGTGTGATGAACCGTCAATAAACCAACGGTTCAACCAGGATCTCTTATAGGCTATCCCATGTTGTTAAACCAAAACACATTCCACATTAATCAAAGGTAATAAAGAAAATAGCGGAAGGCTTACAGATAATGAACTGAGGTCTAATCATGATAAATAATTAATATTCTATTTATCTCCAAGTAACCAAAACATAATTTAATACATATTACAATATCCAAATACGGAAATTAAACACTAAGCATATCTATAGTTGAAATGCTCGCTTAACGAATCATAATAGTCCTCCACAGCTTGCTTATCATAGCCGCCACATGTTCATATGTTGGCGTGTTGACATAACCTTCAACAGTAATACTTGCAATATCAGAAACTAAAAGAATTGTGCGCACGAGGGTCAGCTCTCCAACTTGAGCTCAGTGAGAAAATAAAACAATGCAACAAACATATGCATGCATTCAATTCATATCTGTGGTCTGGTTTATAAGTTTGCAATGTGCTATAGAAAAGTTCGGTGGCCGCCTCACCTCTATACACGAGTGTGTGAATCCGCCCAATGACTATCGGTACTGTCATCCCACATGCACCCACCATGGACAATATACATCCCATGAAAACGGCATGGCTGTACCGGTTGCCTATACCAATACGTAAGTCCCTGCTGGCGAGGGCTTGTAAACTGGGCTCGCAACTAACCAATCCTAATGTCAAACAGTGTATCCAAGGCCACACCCCAGCATCCCTCAATACATCCATAGAGATAAAGCTAAGGCCCTCCGGCAGAGTCGATGACTACAAGGTCCGAGACCATCTTCCCTGACACCCTATGACGTAATAGTTCTACTAAGGTAATGGCGATACAACGATGTCAGTGGACATGACTTGAGTAGAACCATGGCACAATATACACCCCATGAAAATGGCATGGCTGTACCGATTGATACCATCCCCTACCCGCACCATCTACACTAACCACACACATACATTCACATGCCTATTCCTAGCATCATCATCATCATCATGTTATAAATAAACAGAATTAAATATGCATGAACAGTAATAGCAGGAATATTGGATGACATATTGAATGTACATACAAGCATACACGCATAGAATCAGTCATGGCATTGGACTCAAGAAATAAAAACAGTTTATTATTAGCCAATTAGTTGAGGTCTTGTTCCCTCACCTTTGCTTGAGTGTAGATCCTCTTTCAAGCTTTAAGAATCACTTTTATATCAATAGGAAAACCTAACAAGTCGATAGATTTTAGTTAGAAGTCATTCTAACAATTTTAGGCTTATTTTTAAGCATGGGTCGCAGGACGGGACGCAGGTAGGGTAGCAGTTTTCTGCGACCCCCAGGGGTAGGGTCGATGCCAGGGTCGGATGTTCCATCGACCCTGGGTGCGACCACCCCATCCCTGGACTTCCCGAATGCTGGGGGTCGATCCTGTGGTCTGGTAGGGTCGATTCCCAATCGACCCCAAATGCGACCCCCCGTGGTTTGAGTCAATTTTTCCATTCTACAGTCCATTCTTTCATGTTTGGGTCCTTTGGCTTACTTTTATAGTCCATTCTATGATTGTTTTGTGGCTTAAAACTCCAAGTTACTCACTTTTCATAGATTTTCATGATTTCCATTGGAATTCATCCATGGATGGATGGTATTAGGGTTTCTCCTAACCTAACTTCATCATAATCTATTCTAAGCTTTCAATTCAGATAGGGATTGAGGTTCATACCTTCTATAGTCTGAGTTTCAAAGATTTCTCTGAGCTTCTTCTTCTTCCTTAGCCTTTTCTTCAAGTTTTCCTTCTCTTCTTCTCTTCCTCCTCTTCTCTTTCTCTCACTTTCAATTAGGGTTCTAAAAGGAGTGAAAGAGGCTTAGGGACGTCCAATTTATAGAGGAAAACCTCTCAAAATACGTCCCATTGAGTTTAGGAAAGGTCCCAATCGAAATTAGGAAAGTTTCCTAATTTTCGGTTCGTGCTGTTTTTTGCTGTTTTCGAGGGTCGATGCAAGGGGGTCGATGGGGGGGTTCGACAATCCGAGACCCCTGCGACCCCCTTGACCAAAAGTCAGGGTTGGACTTCTTTTGAGGTGGGGTCGACCCTGCCTGTTTGGGCATGCAACCCTACCCTTATTTTGACTGTTTTCGAGTAAAATTTCATATTGGGTCTTGGTTTTCTTCACACACTTGGTCAATCCTCGCATAGGCGATACCTTCAGGAAATACTTTATCACCTACGCGAACTCTAGATCCCTTAAGTAAGTATGCATATTGCCTGACGGTTATGAGCTGTTCTTACTCTTTCCTTGATGATGTCGACCACTCCGACAAGTCTCTTCAACAAATTCCAGCCAACATTACTAAGTTCTCCAACTTCATTCCAAAACAAGGGAGTTCGACACTTCTGTCATACGATTAACTTCATAAGGTGACATGTATAGTACCGATATTGTTATTGTGTACGAACTCATCAATGGTAACTTTTCGTCCCATGATCCTTTGAAATCAATCACACATGCTCGTAGCATATCTTCTAAAATCTGGATTATGCGTTCGATTGTCCATCTGCGTGGGTGGAATGCGGTACTAAACTTTAATGTCGTACCCATAGCCTTTGCAGTCCTTCCCAAAATTTGGAAGTAAATCGGTAGGTCTCTATCGGATACAATGCTTTTCGGAACACCATGTAACGAACAATTATCCACATACAACTTTGCTAACCTTTCTAGTGTATATTGGGGTCGTATCGGTATGAAGCGAGCTGTTTTAGTCAGACGGTCCACAATCACCCAAGCTGCGTCAACTACTCGAGGGTCAATGGTAGTCCCGTGATGAAGTCCATAGTGATGCAGTCCCATTTCCATCTTGGGTTCGGTAATGGCTGTAACGATCTGCGGGTCTTTGTCGTTCGACTTTTTACTTTTCGACAATTTAGGCATTGAGACACAAACTTAGCTACTTGCTTTCATTCCCCTCCACCAATATAATTTCTTCGGATCATGATACATTTTGTACTTCGGGATGTATCGAATAGATGGTGGTATGGGCTTCTTTCATCGGTCGGTGTCTAATGTCCATACTTTGCATTTCGGGTACACATATTCTCCCTTTATATTTGGTACCTTCCGTCATCAAGGTGAACTCGGGGGTTGGTCCTACCTTTCTCAATATCTTTGTACTGTTCTCGGATAAGGATCTGATTTGATAACTGTCTTCCCGTCCACTATATCCGGTATAATCTTCAATGCCGAACATATTCGAAACCGATGAATAAACCCTTGGTTGGCTGATTCATCTGTATCTATCACTATCTGCTCGTTGCCGTGATTGAATACTATTCCGTTGGTCACATTGCTGCGATCGTGCTAACTTCTCCTTGAGATTTAATCACTGCTTTTCTACTTAATGCATCGCTACTACGTTCGCTTTCTGGATGATACTGGATATCACAATCGTAGTCTTTCAATAGTTCCAGCCATCTTCTTTGTCTCATATTCAACTCCTTCGGTTAAATAAATAGGGTAGGACTTTTATGGTCCGGCCTAATCTGAAATTTCTCTCGTATAGGTAGTGTCTCCATATCTTGACGGCATGTACTACTGCCGCTAACTCCAAATCATGAGTGGGATAATTTTCTCATGTACCTTTAAGCGTCTTGAAGCATAAGCAATAACTTGTCTCCTTGCATAAGCACACATCCTAATCCCAATCCCGATGCATCGGTGTATAAAGTAAATGTACGTCCTGGAGCAGGGAATGGTCAAAATCGGGCGGATATCAATCGGCCTTCAATGTCTGGAAGCTCTTCTCACATTTATCCGTCCACACAAACTTTTCACCTTTCTTGGTCAAAGGGGGTGAGAGGTACGGTAATCCGAGATTAGTCTTCTCTGAATCTCCGATAATAACCAGCTAGACCCAGAAAACTTCTAATTTCGAAACGCTCTTTGGTGCTTCCCACTTCACAATAGCCTCGATTTTCTTTGGGGGTCCACTTTGATTCCTTCTACGGATACCACGTGGCCTAGGAATGCGACTACTTAGCAAAACTCACACTTAGAAAATTTGGCATATAGCTTCTCTTTCCTTCGCTGTAGGGCTGCGTTTAGGTTCTTGACATCGGTTTCCTTGTCCTTGGAGTATACCAATATGTCATCAATAAAACTATAACCGACGTATCCGGCATATCGTGGAAAACTTCGGTTCATAAGTTCCCATGAATTCGCGGTGCATTAGTTAATCGAAGACATTACTAAGAATTCATAATGTCCATATCTTGTCCCGGGCGGTCTTGAATATCACCTTCTTTAATATTCCCCTGATGATAGCCCGATCGGTCGATCTTAAAAAATACTTTTTGCTCCTTGGCGGTCGAACAAGTCATCGATCCGGGTAGTGGATATCGATTCTTGATTGTCGGTTTGTTCAACTCCGATAGTCGATACACAATCGACGCTACCATCCTTCTTTTCCGCGAACGTACCGGTGCCCCCCATGGAGATATCTTGGTCTAATATAACCCTTATCCGGCAGTTCTTGTAATTGCACTTTTAATTCCTCGCCCAGTTCGGTAGGGGCCATCCTATAAAGGTGCTTTTGATACGGGTGCGGCTCGGGTAGAAGGTCTATTACAAACTACGTGGCTCGGTCGGTGGTAATCCGGGTAGTTCCTCGGGAAATACATCGGGAAAATCTCGCCGCGACATCAATATCTTCCATTGGTGGCGCGTCCTTGGTTAGGTCAACCACGATACTAGATATCCGGCAGCCCCTTTCTCAAGGCACTCTTAACCTTAAATGCGAGAGTATGAGCTTTCGTCTCTGGGAAGTTTGGTTCCCAGAAATTGGTCTGCTCCTTCTTAATCTTTAAATGTTAGCCTCTTTTCGGCGCATAACAAATTTGCAATGCCAAGCTAACCAGTCCATTCCCAAGATGGCGTCAAAGTCGCCATCTCAAGTTGTATCAAGGTTGCATCCAAGGCTGCTCTCAATGGAGACCCGGACATGGTCCATAACCTTTCTCTAATTCCACTTCTAATCCCATCGGTGACCGTACAAGTAATTTTTAGTCTAATGTTTTGATGGGCAATTTGGTCTTCTTTCCAAACGATACGGATATAAATAAATGAGTAGCTCTGAATCAAAGAGTACTCGGAGGGGTATGCCATTGATAGGTGCGATACGTGATTCGTTTTACTTAGTCTACATGCTCAATCAATGTAATTAAAATCTTAAAAGTTTTGGTCATCCCGTGACCACATCGGGCGCTGCGGCGATCTTCGATGCGGCGATATACCCGTCCTTGATGTATGCTTCTTGGGTTTTGGGCACTCTCTTGCCATATGCCCTAGTTGATTGCGGTTAAACGCCGGAGCTTCAAAATTTGACTTTGGCGTGGTTGAGCTGCTGAAGTAGACTTCGATGGAGAAGCCAAATTGCGAGGACGGAAAGGTTTATACGTCTATTATTGCCCTCCGTTGTAGGTGTTTCCGACCTGGTCTCTTGATTCCTACGTTACGGTTCGGATAACTCTCTTCTTCCGGGCTCGATTCAATCGCTCGAGCAATGCGGGCCGGCTTCATTATATATTGTCTTTTCTAATCCCCGGAACATGTTCCCCGATGCTTCCTCTCGGTCCCGTGACAAACCTACGGGTTTTAGTTTCTTCTTCTTGCATACTCGGTGGTGCGAAGAAAAACAGCTCTTCAAACGTTGTTGGTACGCATCCACCGACATACGTCCCCCGATAAAGACTGGGAACTCCTTCTCCATCGACTCAGAAGCTTCGTGGAAAATATTTCTCACAAAGCTTCTTTATATATAGCCCAAGTCGGTAGGGCGTGCTTAGTCAATAGATAGGCCTGGTGGAGTTTCCACCAATGATGTGCATCGCCTTTGAGCATGAAGGTGGCACACAATACTTTCTCCTCTTCGAATAGTCATCATAAGAAAATTTCTTTCCATCTGTCTATCCGAGTAGTGCTGGCCATAATGGATCAAACGGTTTGCCATTAAATTCTCGGGCTTCATCTTCAAAAACCTCTCGACCGGTCGAGTGATCCATCTGGGTTTTGATATGCCCCCAAACATATGGGGTGGATGCGATGAATTTGCCGTGCCGCTCGGGACTGCCGGAATGCGTGCCGGCCGATTGTGGGGTGTCCGAGGAGTTGGGTGGTTACCCACCGGTCTTGCCAGCTTGCCCGTGTGCATGGGTGCCGCCTAAGTGGCTGAAACGTTATTCCGTGGCAACTGCATCGAGGCTGCTTGGCGTGTTGCATCTTTGCCAGGTTGCTGTGCGGTTCGTCACCCGTTGCTAGCTCTCGGTGGTGGAGGTGGTAAGTTTGTAGGGTTTACCGGGTTCCTGGATTTTCCGGTACATGGTTATTCTCTTGACTAGTCTCCTCCACGGGTGGTGGTGGTGGGACTTGTGTTTGGTCTGTCGGGTCACTCTACGTCCGGACATATTTCCTTCGAGATGGGTGGTGCCCGAAAATCATCAAAATCGGTGAGAAATCATTTTATACTTCATGTAGGCACGCTAATCGATATCAAATTCAAAATCCTCAATTCATTACAAAAAAAAATTTGTCTTTTTCTATGTAGGGTCGATGGTGAGGGTCGATGGTATGTCGACCCTTGGTATCCGACCCAGGAATGATTTGTTCTTCCCAGGCGAGGGTCGATGCGTGGGTCAATGGGTAACCGACCCTCGGTCCGAGCCCCCGATTTTCATGTCGAGGTTCCGGGGAGCGGGGGGTCGATTGGAGGGTCGATCCGAGGGTCGATGGTGTCGGTGGTGTCGGCCCTCGGACCAAAATTCAGATTTTAAGATCCGATTTTGGGTCATTTCTCACTATTCCTCCTCCGTTTCGACTCGTCTCTACTCTCGAGTTGCTACGGGTGCCACTCTACTGTTTTTGATCGGTTTAACTCCGGGTTTCGACGTCCACATCATCCCTACAGGTATGTCTTCTCGTTTTTACCTGTTTTTAGGTTTTCTTTTTTAGGTTTTTGCCCGTTTAACTCTTATTTTTCAAATTAGACTTTTGTTCCAACGGGAAATTTTTTTTTTTTTTTGGGGCTTTTATTATTGGTGTCTCGAGGGAAAGCCCTCAAAAATTTTGAGTTTCATCGGTTGGTTATCTTGAGAAACTTAAATTTTTCTCTTTTTGCCCTAATTTGTCGAAATTTTTTGATTTCTTGAAATTTCTTCAAATTGCACCTTGTCAGTTGACATTTCCTACTGCATGTGGGTTGTAGGATATGTTTTAACCTACGTAAGTTCTTATGCCCACTTGTATGGCGAGAAATGGGGCTTTATGGTCAACTTACGTCATTATTAAATCAAATTTCGGATTTTTTATCCTATTAACTCCTTGTTTCCTTCCTCTTTCTTATTTTTGCAGATACTATGGGTGTACCAAAATACCCGGGTGCGTGATTCACTTCGCCCCGTTCGAATGAACCGAGAAGCCGCGAGGGGGGTATCTTGGCCTATGCCCGTAAGAAGGTTGAAGGGGGGTCGCATGGGTGAACTTGGCTGAACTAGCCTTGTTCAATGTAAGAGGAGCTTTTGGTGATATGGGGGTGGCTCCCTGTCATCACATCGGCGGCGTGCACATGTCCGGACTTGAGTACGCCGGTTCTATTGTAATCTCCGGGTGGTGGGGAATTACAACGGCGTTGAGCAGGGTCGGGAGTTGCGCATCACGGTTATGTCAAGGGGGTGACATTTCCTTTGATTATCGCAACTCGGCGATCTTGGGCATTCCCTATGATGGCCCCTATGGTGTCTAGTCGCGGTCGGAGAGCCACGGTTTGTTGAGATGGAGATGAGGGCGAGATCGACAACCGGTTGTTCCGTCCCGATAGATGGCGGTGGAGCTTGCTACTTGCGTCCGGCTCCACGGGTCTTCCCGTAAGATTATCGGCATAATCTGATCCCACGGAGTGGGCACTATGAGAGGGTGTCCCGGTTGACCCGAGTTCTTGATCTACAGGCATCGCACTCGTCGGCCGTCCGCCTTCCTTACATCATCATGCGGACGATGATTAGTGCCACATTGTCCGGTCATAGGGGTAATCTACCCTATGGGGCGCATGATTACAATGTTCCGACCCGTCGGGGGTGGATCGGTAGATGTGAAAATCGGGGAGAAGACCTTCTCATGCCTCTAGATTGGGAGGCTATACACAAGATGGGTCGCGAGGATGCGAGGTTAGCGATGAGGGGAGAGGCAGCGATGGTGCCCCTCACACTCGTATCGAGATGGCGTGTTGGGGGGGCTGCTTTGCTGTTTGATCGGGGGGGGGGGGGCGGCGGGGGGGGGGGGTCGCTTGTGGATTTGTGTTTGGGGGGCCCCCCCCCCCCCCCCCCCCCGGCCGGGGGGGGGGGTTTTTTTCTTTGGTTTTTTTTGTTCGGGGGGGGGGTTTTTCCCTCTTTTTTTCTTTTTTTCCCTCTCCCCTGTGGGGGGGGGGGGGGGGGGGGGGGGGGGGGGAAGAAAAAATGGAAAAGGGGGGGGGGGGGGGGGGGGGTGTTTGGGGGGAACCGGGGGGGGGGGGGGGGGGGGGGGGGGGGGGGGGGGGGGGGGGGGGGGGGGGGGGGGGGGGGGGGGGCGGGCCCCCGGCGGCGCGGGGCGGGGGGGGGGGGGGGGGGTGGGGGGGGGGGGGGGGGAGGGGGGGGGGGGGGGGGGGTCGTGGTTTTCTTCCTTTTTTTTTTTTTTTTTTTTTTTTTTTTTTTTTTTTTTTTTTTTTTTTTTGGGGTGGGGGGGGGGGTTTTTTGTTTTTTTTTTTTTTTGTTTTTTTTTTTTTTTTTTTTTTTTTTTTTTTTTTTTTTTTTTTTTTTTTTTTTTTTTTTTTTTTTTTTTTTTTTTTTTTTTTTTTTTTTTTTTTTTTTTTTTTTTTTTTTTTTTTTTTTTTTTTTTTTTTTTTTTTTTTATTTTTTTTTTTTTTTTTGAGTGTTTTTTTTTTTTTTTTTTTTTTTTTTTTTTTTTTTTTTTTTTTTTTTTTTTTTTTTTTTTTTTTTTGTTTTTTTTTTTTTTTTTTTTTTTTTTTTGGTGGTTTGGGTTGGGGGGAGGTTGGGGGGGGGGGGGGGGGGGGTTTGGGTTGGGTTTTTTGAACCGTTGGTTATTTAGCGGTTCATCACGCCATTCTGGTTAGACCAAAATTTGGGGTGTGACACGACCCCCTTTTTCGAGTAAAATTTCATATTGGGTCTTGGTTTTCTTCACACACTTGGTCCACTTGGCTCGACCATGATATGTAGACTGGTCACGACACGAAATATAAGGTTAGACCGGGTTCGTGGCGTGTGGGTCTTACAATAATAGTGTTAGTCTTTAACAAGTGCAAGGCGAAACTCGTCAGGAAACTTAAATCCAAATTTTTAAAAAAAAATTCCTCATCATTTTTTTTGTCCGGTGGCGACTTACCGGTCGTGACACTATAGAGTGTGGTGCAACCGGTATGATCGACCGGTCAGCACTACTCTCTTGATCAAGAGGTAGCGGTCGCAGGTACCAAGGGGTACCGGTCGACCGGTATAGGGCAAAACCGTCGACCTCTATGGCCAGAATGTCTTTAAAATCGTGAAAAGTGAGATTGTTTTCACTTTTCTTCTTTCCTTTCTCTCCGGTGGCGATTGGTCTCTGGCTTGGTGAGTTGCTATAGTCCGACCGGTGACCTTAGAAGCGATTTCCTTCCGATCAAGACCTTGAACATCATCACCAAGTAAGTTTCTTCCTTCTATACTTCCTTTTTACATCGTTTCTTCATGGTTTCTTGCCCAAAAACTTGATTTTTCTTGATTTAGAAGATTCTAACCGTAGGAACTCTTTTCCTTCGGTTTAGAAAGAGTTTAGGGACCTCTATGAGCAAAAGCCCTCAATCTATTTGAGGTTCTACCATATAGCTTTTCTAAAAATCAAATTTTCAAGTTTTTGACCTAGGTTTGATAAAAATCGATTTTTTTTCTTGTAATTTCTAAATTTCTTGTTTGTTTGATGGATGCTTGGTTTCCATATGGTGTTAGATGGTTACGTAAGTCCTCCTCCCCAGATTTTGGGTGAGTTCGAGGCTTTTGCTTCCATTACTGTCGTTATGCTGCCGAAATTTCTAAAATTCTAATCCAAATTCTCATTATTTGTTTTTGTTTTGTAGTTCAAAATGTCTCAACGCCGTGGTGCAGGTAAACATACATTCGGTCCTGGCATGAACCTTCCGCACCTGCCGGTTTTGCAGTTCGATGAGCGGTGGTTTCATTCTGCAGTGGCGCAAGCCCGTTTTCCCTGGTTTGAAGAGAAGAATATCGAGTCAGGGCGACGGGTGAACTTGGAGCAGCTACAGCATTTTGACGTTGAAGCAGCCTTCGGTGATCTTGGGTGGTTACCCATCATTACTTACACTGTGACAACCCGCCCCAACCTAGTCAAACATTTCTATGCCAACCTGGAGGTTGAGGGAAATGTTAACGACTTCCGCCGTGGCAGGGACCTCCACATCACCAACTTTGTCAAAGGCGTTCCCATATCCTTTGACACTCACCAGCTTGTTGATCTTTTGGGGATACCAAATGATAGTGACTTGGTGTATTGCGCCCCCAAGATGAAGGGCTTTCTTACGGATGATCTGCGCCAGGAGGTTTCAGAGCAGATCCTTAACCCAGGAGCGCCCATGAAAGCTGCTAGCTAGAGACCTATTCCTCGAGTATACTGCTGCATCATCCAGCACGATATTGTTCCTCAGAGCGGCCACTACAGTGAGTTGTCTCAGCTCACCCAGTACTTGACTTACTACGTCTACACTAGGGAGCGGGTCTGTCTCCCTTACATTATTATCAGGACCATGTGTCAGGTTACTATGCCTGATCAGATCAGTAACCTTCTGTATGGTCGGCTTATCACTACTCTTCTGCGACGCTTACGGGTGGACATGAGGGGTGAGATTGCGGTCGAGGACACTATGACCTCAGACATTGACTGGGAAACCATTGTCCAGATGAAGATGGACAATCTACCCATCAGTGATGAGGAGTTGGAAGCTCACCCTCGTCCGCTCAGGAGGGTAGCAACAGCGGCAGCAGCAACAGCAGTAGCCAATGCGGCTCATGCAGAAGAGGCAGGGGATGATGGTGATGATGATGATGATCAGATGGAGGACGTTCCAGCACCGGTACCACAGCCCACACCCGCAGCGGGACCATCCCAGCCTCCTCTCGATACCATGATGGGTATGTTTACGAAGATTTGGGATGCCCAGCATGAGATGAGCCGTGACCTAGGACACCTTTCTCGCAGCCTCAAAGTCACGTAGGAGCAAGTACACTGGCTCAGGGTAGCTTATGAGCATGACTATGACATCACTGACCCTATTCCTCCTATGCCCCCATCCCTATGATAGATCTCTTATTTTCTCTCCCTTACAGCATGGTTTTTATTACAACAGGGCAACTGTCCGGCTTGTGGACTATACCCTGTAGCACCATTACTCTTGATACTCTTTAAATATTTTAATAGAAGTTTATTGTTTTTCTCACTTGTCATTAAGGTTCCTATCTAGAGCATGTCTATTTATTAATTCCACCTTTAGTATAGTACATTATGCTCTTTCATATTTAGTCTCAAGCATCAAACAAGTGCTTAGAGTGTGTTCTTATTAAGACTTTTAAATTCTTCCTATCTCAGTTCATCAATTCAGTTAAGTACAAATATGGTCTATTGGACAGAGCCTAAGAGCTCTGATACCAAGTTGTAACACCCCAATTCTGACTGAACCAGAAGTGTGAGTGAACCATCACTGAACCAACGGTTCATACCAGGATCTCAATAAGATCGTGTCCACTCATACAAACCATTGCACATAATCATAATCAAAATATAATAATATACAACAGAAGTCTTAAATTAAATGAACTGAGTTCTCTATTGAAAATTTAAATAAAATATCCAATTATTCAAAACACTAGAACATAAATAAATATCCTTACATCATATGTAAATCCAACTGAAAATAAATAAAATAAACAAATCCAAAATCATAGAGGTACACGTAGAAAGAGCACTCGCATAAAGCGTCATGCTCGTCCTCCCCTGCTTGCACTTCCAAGGCAGCAACACCTCCATATACTGGAGCATCTACGTAGTCCTCTACAGTGTACCTGCATCAACATCTAAAAATAGTGTGTACGCAAGGGTGAGCTCATAACTTGGTTCCGTAAGACAATCAGACAATGCAACAAACATATGCATGAGTAACATTCACATTATGGTCTGGTTTAAGTTTGCAATATGCTATAGAAAGGATTGGCGGCCACCGCACCTCTATACACGAGTGTGTGAAGCCTCCCAATGGATCAAACACCACTGTCATCCCACATGCACCCACCATGGAATAGAGATAGAGCTAAAGCATCCGGATCAAACATCGCCAACACTTCCCCTGATACCCTACCCATACCAACACGTAAGCCCCTATTGGTGAGGGCTTGCAAACTGGGCTCGCAACTAACCAATCCTATATGTCATCACTATAGGCCCTATTTCAGCACAGCTCCCTACGACATAGAGAATAGAGATAGAGCTAGAGTCTAGTGGCCAGGCCAGATACCACAGTGCCACTTCCTCCCCCTGATACCCTACCCACACCAAGCATGCTAAGACAGAACGATACGAAAAGGTGCTAGTGTGAGAAATGATCCCAGACCCCCAGCCCTTCCAATTCTACACACCAACGAAAACAGTCACATGCCTAACAATCACATCCTAGCATAGCGAGTATGCATGAACAATAATAATAATTGAAAGTAAAGATGACATGCTAGTTTACACAAACATCAGTCCACAGAATCATAGTAATTAACAATGTTTTACTATTATTAAATTATTAGGGTTTAGGTTCGATTCCCTTACCTGATGCTTGTTTGATAGCTTGCTCCGCATCACAAAATCCAAACTCGCTATCACAAGGTCCTACACGACGTTAGGGTTGAGTTAGAATAGTTTTTCTTAGGGTTTATGTTGGTCGGAAAACCAACTGGGTTAGAAACACCCCCACAGAGCATACCAGTCGCAGTACCAATCGTGGCACTGTGGAGAAAGGTGCGACTGGTATGGTCAACCGTTCCCCACAGACCAGTCATAGAGAGGTACCGGTCGTAATACCGGTCGCATAGGGTGCGGCCGGTATGGTCGACTAGTGTGCCTCTGGAAGACCATAAGCTTGGTTCTCGCCTTCCGTCGGTCACCCCCTATGATTCTAGGGTTTCTCCTATACATTCTAGGTCTGAGCACTGAGTTGGTGTTGTTTCCAACTCCCTTCAGGTCCTAGTTTCGATTATCTTCAACCTAGAACTTGAATCTAGGGTTTACCGACTAGATTAGGGTTTGACGGAAAAATATGGTTTAGATCAATACCTCGCTTTGCATGATATTGATCCAATCATGACTAACCATTCTAGAACACTTAACGTAGAAGAAGATTTAAGCACTTACCGTTGGTTCACGGTAGAGTGTTCTTTGTCCTATGGCAATGGCGGCTCTTCTTTCTCCTTCCTAAGCTTCTTCTCCTTCTTCAATCTCTTTCTCCTCTCTAGGGTTTGCCCAGTGATGATTGGAAGACCTGTTACGACATGAATGAAAGGTTTAGATCGGGTTCATAGAGTGCGGGTCTTATAGTTATTGTGTCCATGTTGCACATGCCACCAACTACCAGTGGCTAAGTAAGTGTGGCTGCTCCTGTTCGGGAGAACCATATGAGGCACTGATGTCCTTTGGTCTGTTGGTGATAGAGCTACAGTGCATACCTGTGTGGGGGCTGGTAGCCATACAGGATACCCCTAGAGATGTAGGGACAATGGCAAAGGTGCCCTAACTCTGTGATTAGGCACCAATGGGTCTAGCCAAAACCCTTTAGCAGACCATTAAAGCAGTGCAAAGGAGAACCCCCACTTGGTTAGGGGGACTATGTTCATGGATTTGTTAATTGTGGGGGAAATCATGAAAATCCCAAGAAAAATGCAAATGCATCCAATCCATAAAGGAAAATGAAGAAGAAGAGAGGAATGTTACCTATACTATAGAATGGGGGGGGGGAGAAAAACTTTGAAGTTTTTGGAGAATCGAGCCAGGTCACTAGGAGGGATGTCGAAGCCTTGTTCGCTGGCAGTTGAAGTGGGGACCAAATGAGGGCCCTCGAGCCCTTTTATAAAAAGTAATTCCTGCGGTACCGGTAAACCGGTAACTTAATCGTCGCTACCAGTTGTGTTCTACTGATTAGACTAAGAGTAAAAAATTCTAGGGTTTTGTCGCCCAAATGACTAGATTTATGAACTTGGCAAGTAGAACGCTACCCAATCTCAATCTATTGATCCTGTTAGGGTTAATAACTGGATGGTTAACCGGGTGACCAAGCATCCATCACTACTTCCGGAAAACCTTCTAGAAGTGTTAAAACTCTGACAGTCTGAGAACCAATGGAATGGTATTTACTGGGTGTACAAACTACTAGCAAGTCTACCAGTTGACAGAATAAGGACCTATTTGGTTTGAGAAATGGTCCAATCACTTTACCCTCTCATATGGGGGCTTATTCATATAAATTGGGGGTACCCTAATGGAAATTTTGCATACTAACCATCGGCACTCTACCCCATAGTTAGTATGAGGTCAAGGAGCGCCATACCACTTAAATTTATGTGTATGCTCTATAGAGATTTCCACTTTATCTCTCAACCATTCATAGAAATTGTTTAGCATTTTATTGGGATAAGTTGACACTAAACTTGGGTGATTTATTGGTACTTTTTCTAGATTTGCACTCAAGACAAATCCTATATCGCCATCCAAGCATCCTAATGGGAAGCCAACCTCCAAGGCACCCACTTTGGATGGTGATCTGGAAGAGCGTCGGTGTACCATGGCAAATGCGTTGGCCACCTATTGGTCTCCACCAACTAGTGGACCTAATAGGGAGCTACCACCTTTCTCCCCACTTCATGGTGTAGACCCTAGCATGGCTTATAACACCATGGTTGATTTTCAGGAACTAAATCCAGAGCAGTTCAATGGTTCATGTGCAAGTTCCATCCACCCAGGGAATTGGATCCAAACCATAGAGACGACCATTGGTAACCTCCACTGTTCTGATGCTCAGAAGATAATGTGTGCTACCTACCAACTGGTAGGCACACCATATGAATGGTGGTGAATGACCCAGCCCATCCTGCTGTAGCACCATGGTGTCATAACTTGAGACATTTTCCATGAAGCCTTCTTGGCTAATTATGCTCTGCGAAGCAGGGCACCTGACCCGACGTTACTCGAAACCATTCGAAGAGTCCGAGAGGGATTGGCTGCACAAAAAAGTGCCACTGAGATAAGGGCTGATTATTGAGACCTTCATCCTAGGGAAAGTAGCAATTCAGAACCCCACGACCCAGGTAAACCTGGAATGATTAAGTGCTCCGATTATGTTAAGCATTGAATAACATGATGTTTATGAGCATTATACGCATCACATGATTTCATTATGCACAAAGAATTAAAATGTTGTCTCCTTCAAGTATTCCAATTCCTTGATGCAAACTCATCATGCAACTATCAAACTGCGTATTGATATAAGTGAAATTTTGGGAGCACATGTTCTGGTGTTAATTTTTGTTAATATGAGTACTGACCATTATGTTGTCGTCTTTGGGAGGTATACACAGGGTATAGATACGCGAAAAAGAAAATAATACCTGACCAACAGAAACTCATGACAAGTATGAGGATCCTAGGAAGAATAAAGAGGGAACTAAAATAGTAAGAGGTTCTACTAATTTGTATCTACGACACATGGGCACAATAGTTTGAGTCATACTTCATTAAGATTAAACCATAAAGTTGGATGTAATGAATTGTGTACCAAGAATTTAGGAGATTGGAAATATACGATGTGACTGATTTATAAACGTATGGATTGCTAACATTGAGTTCTCATCTCGAATGTCTTATAAATTAGGATCCTACTAATGAGTTGGGAATGTGCTAGGTAATGGATTGCGCATAACTCCTTAGTTCAGCTTGTTCAAAGGACTGGGCCCGTAAAACAAAAAGTCTAGGCAATCCAATGGACCAAGGCGTGACTTCGTCTCACTATTAGGATACTCAGGATATCGTGACAGTGATAGACGAGGCCACCAGAATGGTCTACAAGCAACATGGTGAGGTCCAGTAAAGGACAATCGAGACTCTAACAAAGGCTATCCACAATGGCACAACCTCTGTATCAGTATTGGTAGAAGTGTCAGACTTATTGGGGTGCCTTACCCAAGGTCTCCAGGAACAACAGAGGGCCATGGTGGAGCGAATAGTAGCTAAGTTCCACAACTCGGAGAATCACCAAGGACCTCAAGAAGAGATGTCGGTAGCGCAATAGAAGGGTAAACTAGTGAAGAGAACCCCAAAAGATGAATCACCACAAGAGGTAAGGTGCCTCGAGTCGAAAGTGAAGGGCCATCGGTGCGACCACCACCTGTCGCTATTAAAACCCAACTGCAACCTAGGGCTGGCCACTAAAAATGTTATCAGTGTAGAAGTCGAAAACACCTCATGCAACAATGCACCCGTCCCACTGAAAGGGCACCACCACCAAAACTAGAGGAAGTTGTTATATGCCTCTCCTATGGAGCAGTAGGGCATGAGGCTCATGACTGTCGAAAGTTTTGGGAGTGCTATGCCTCTATGTGAATGTGGATCTCGCACTAGCTGGAGGGAATTTTGAGAAAATTGGTAAGCCTTGAGCTCCCTTAATTACTAAATAGCATAGCTAATATATAGTGACCTCGTGAGTTATCGTGTAAGATGGACACCCATAGGCATGGGATATGAACTTACAACTATGACCTGATTACGAGGGTGAAATCCTTATAAATTGGGGGTATTGTAAGACCCACTCCGAGGCCCTCACGATTTTGATCTCTCCGTATCAGGTCTTACTATGCCAACCCATGGCATATTGTTTGGTGACCCTACATATAATGTGGCCCCTTGGGTCACATAGGAGTACTAGACCATGTGGAAAGAGATACCTGAAGTCTAGGAAGCATCACTGTCAAATTGGGCCCATGAAACCAGGCCCATAATGTAACACCCACAACCACAGGCATCAAATATCCGATTGGTGATCCAACAAGCTAATAAAACTCCCACAAGAATACTCATGCATAGAAAAATCTGATATAATTTTTTTGCTTAATTGAAACCATTCCAATACAAAACATAGATCCGATAAGTATCACAGTGGAAGACTTAATACATGACAACATCTTGTGGCTGTACAAAAAACTTACAAGTTTTTTTAATTATAAAATATTACAACCACATACAAAATGATTTAAACAAAAACATCAAATGAGTCCAAAGCTGCCAAGGGGTGATAAAATCCCACTTGGTCTCTCACATAGCAGCAGCCTCATCTTTACCATCACTATCCTCATCAGTAAAAATGCAAACATGTAAAAGGGTGAGCCAAAGCTCAGTGAAGAAAACCTATCCTGGCAGATTTACATACAAACACTTCACATATATAATATAGGCTGTAAGTAAATTACTAAGCAATTTCTTGTAACATTACATTGAAAATCATAAAACATGTCCACTTAGAGTTGATACATTCACATATGTCACATAATCATTACATTAGAATCATTATTTTACAGCAATACATCTTTTCTTTTTCTCTTATGCATTTCACATTTTTTATGTCAACATAGGTTGTTTGGGTTCTCAAGGTTTGCTACGTGTCTTGCTCATTCCTTGTTCTCTATTTCCATTCATAGATGGGTATGAGCTCACCGAGTAAAAATATGTATCTTGCTCAAAACACCTCATTGGCTAGCTCACTTGGTGGTGTCACACACAAGACTATTACTACGCCAATGGCTTTTCCTTTCTCATGTCTACATAGGTTCTTGGGCTCACTGGGTTTACTACATATCTTGCCCATTCGTGCTTTCTATTTTCCATTCTTAGGCGGTGTATGAGCTCACCGAGTATAGATACATATTTTGCTCAAAACACCCCATTGGCTAGCTCACTTAGTGGCATCACACACAAAATTATTGCTACTCCAATAGTTTATCTTTCATCATTATTTAGGTCTTATCTCTTATTTGTTATTCCATTCTATTTGTTGAGTTCACCAGGTATAGGTACGTATCTTGCTTAAATACAAACCAATGGCTAACTCACTTGGTGGTGTTACACATAGGACTATTATTACACCATTGGTACCATATCAAATATAATATTCTTAGTCATTATCATCTTTCTTACTTTTTGAACATGTCAAACAATGCCATGGACTCACCGAGTTTAAATATGTATCTTGCCCTAGCACACCCCATTGGCTAACTCACTTGGTGGCATTACACTCAAGACTGTTGCTTTACCAACGGTGAAGTTCATGCCTTTCTTTTATTTCATGAGTGGTTTTAGTTATTGTGGTTCACATTCTTATTCACATAAGTATTGGTTTTTCATGATTTCCTTATCTATCCTTAATTAAATATACATTTACCACACCACCCAAAGCTCATGCTTCATCAAACCAAATCATAAATATATCATTAGAATGTAAGCATGTTACATCACATTTCAATAGTCACATGTTTTACATTACCATCACTCCACTACATTAACATACCAAAGTTGAGCCAACATTGTACATACAACATTGTGAATACATAGCAATACATCATGTCATCAAACATCATAGCTTAGTACAAACAAGCATACAATATAACCATAATAGTCCACTACAGGGGAAGGAGTTTTTTTTTTTTTGGGTAAGTACAGGGGAAGGAGTTCCTCACCTTAGTTTCTTTCTAAATTTTCTGCTCAGAATTTTCTCAGTTGTTCTCTTCCTTGAAAAGTCTCTAAAATCACCTTTCAATAACACCTATCCATATCATTATTGTCACACCCCAATTATGGACTAACCAATGGTGTGATGAACCGTCATAAGAACCAATAGTTCAAACTAGGATCTCGTATAGGCTATGCCATTCATATTAAACCAAAACACATTTCAAATTAATCAGAGATAATAAAGTAAATAGCAAAAGTCTTATTAAAAATGAACTAAGGTCTAACATGATAAATAATTAAATAATCCAGTTATCTCCAAGTAACCAAAACATAAATATATCAAACTATTACAAATTCAAAATACGAAAGTTAAACACTAAGCGTAGACAAAGTTGAAACACTCGCTTTGACGAGTCATTTTCATCCTCTACAGCTTGCTCGTCCATAGCCGTCACATGTCCAAATGTTGGCACCTTCATGTAGCCTTCAACCGTATTACCTGCATCATTAGAAACTAAAAAAAATGGTATTGTGGGGTGAGCTTACAACTTAGCTCAGTGAGAAAACAAAACAATACGACAAATATATGCATGCATTCAATTCATATCTTTGGTTTGATTTTTAAGTTTGCAATATGCTATAGAAAGGATTGGCCGCCACCACACCTCTATACATGAGTGTGTGAATCCACCCAATGGATCAAACACCATTGTTGTCCCACATGCACCTTCCAGGGAATAGAGATAGAGCTAAAGCGTCTGGATCAAACACCACTAATACTTCCCTTGATGCCCTACCCATACCAACACGTAAGCCCCTATTGCCTAGGGCTTGCAAACTGGATTCGCAACTAACCAATCCTAAATGTCATCTAGTGTATCCAAGGCCTCACCCCAGCATCTCTCAATACGTCCATAGAGATAGAGCTAAGGCCCCCCGACAGAGTCAAAGACCATACGGTCCGAGACTAGCTCCCCTGATGCCCTATGACGTAATAGTTCTGCTAAGGTAATGGCGATACGATGATGTCAATGGACAAGACTTGAATAGAGATAAAGCTAGAGTCTGGTGACCAGGTCAAAGACCACAATGCCACATCCTCCCCCTGATGCTCCACTAGCATCCAACATACTAACTACACACACACAGTCACATGCCTATTCCTAGCATCATCAATCAACATGGTAGCAAATAGACAAAAGTAAATATACATGAGCAGTAATAACAGTAATATTGGATGACATGTGAGATGCATATTATAAGAATACAAGTATAGAATCAATCATGACATTTGACTCAATAAAATAATAGTTTATTATTATTCAATTAGTTTAGGTCTTGTTCCCTCACCTGATAGCAAAACTTGATCTCCTTCCAAGCCTTGTAATTCTCTTTGAATCAATTTAATGACCTAAAAGTTGTATAAATTTAAGTTAAGATTCATGTGTAATGTATTACAATAGTCGAAAATCAAAACAGATCACTGATAGGTGTTTGATAGGCCCTATGGTCGCATGCTGTGTCGACTTTACCATGTAAGGTCGATATCCTACAGTCGCACTATATGCGACCATACCCTGCAACCATACATTTCTTGAATTCTTCCTGAATAGCTATGATCGACACTACGGTCATCCTATGGTTGATCTATGGTCGATTGTAGCTGCGACCATATGATTACTGATCAGAACCTACTTTTAATCGAAACTCTTCCTCTTGGCTCTCCAGTAGGGTTCTTCCTAATGATCATTCTAAGGTCCATTCTCTTAGTTTAATCAACTGATTATTCTAATCCATTCTCTATGGTCTCCTCTTGAGGTTTGCTTAGAGAAATCCATAATTGAATCTTTACATTGGGTTTGTTATTACAATTTACACTTGAGACTTCTAATCTTGATGTTCTAAGGCTACAGCGATAAGGTACATACCTTACTTGTTGCAGGGAATCAGTAGAACTCTTCTCTCAGCCTTCTCCTTAGTTTTCTCTCCTTCTCCTTCTCTAGGGTTTGCTAATGTTCCAAAAGAGCAAACAATGATTGAGGGATGTCCTTTCTATAGACAGAAACCTTCAATATAGAGTCCTCTAAAATTAGGAAAGAGATCCCCCCCTTAATTTGGAAAGTTTCCAACTCGGAGTCTGGTTTTAGGGTCGTACGGTCAGATGGTACGGTCACATAATCCGTTGACCATACTCTCAAAAACATCGACCGTATGGTCACTATTTGTATGGTCTTTATTTCTTACCATATGGTCGACCATACCTACCCAGGTAGTTGACCATACACTTGATTCTAAGTGTTTTTGAGTCGATTCTCATACCTGGTCTTGTGGTCCATCTTCACACGGTTGGTCCACTTGATCCAACAATGATGGGAAAACCTGATACGATACCATTAGATCAACTTAGTAGAGTGCGGGTCTTACAATTACATTTGGAAGTCATTAGGTAATCAACAAAGCCTTTAAGATCTCTCAAAAGATCCCTAACACATTCTCAAAAACATCCCCTAAGCATCCCCCAGGGGTTTGGAGAGAAAAACCACAAAAATAGAAATATGTGCTGTCAAAGGGGGGTACGGCACGTGACTAACCGCATGCATCAGCTGTACAACGACAGAAATTCCAGAATAGCCTTCGTTTTGGCTATTTTGATTCTCAACCCTTTGGGACCTGTTCTAACACTTCCCATACTACCTGTAAACACGTTCTAAACATACCCAATGCTCTAAATATCATTCTAAAAGTATTTTTCCATTCCATTGCAACTTCTTATCATGGTTAGAAGCATATTAGTTTATTTTTTCATACATGCTCTACCCAAACATCACCATTTATGTGCTAATTTATTCTCTATAAAACTCCCTTGAGGTCTAAGGAAGATACCCCAAAGAAACCATTCAAATACCTCAAAAGAGCCGTGTGGTCGCACATCAAGGACCGTGCGATCGACCATCAACCGCACGCAGGTTACCGATCCACGTGCATAGATACTTGGTTGAACCTCTATTTTCATCCATTTCATGTTTTATAGATCCAGAACTTCATTCTAACCTCCCATTCATGTTCAAAATTATTCCCCTACCTTTTAAGGTCACTTATTTGATCCTAATGGATCTCAATGGTCAACCTAATGTACACTTCTCAAGTTTTTACATTCTAATATGCACAAATAATGAACAGGTTACTATTCATCATCTTCCTCCCCTAATTTCTACATTCTAAAGGTCTACAAGCATTGTATGACAGCTTCTAATTGACATGCAATCCTTCCTTTAGTATGAAAAAGATAAAACTCACCTTTAATATGGTTTGCTGTCCCCAAAGATCAGATCATCTATACCCAAAACTGAAGTTGAAAACTTCTCAAGCTTCTAGTGATTTCTGCATCTCTCTCCTTCTATCTTGTTTATACTCTACTTCTTCTCAAGCTTTCTTCACTCCACTAAAATCAGCAACAATTCTTGCTCAATGAACCCTCAAACCCTATTTCTCCAAGTGTCTCTTACCAAATCATTAACAAACCCTCAAGAATTTTCCAGGTTAGTGAAAAATTGCTTGAATTCTAAGATTTCAATTTTATACTTTTTCATCATTTCCTTTTTCTCTAATTAGCTCATTTTATGAAATCTCTAATATGTCCTTCTCACATCACCAATGCATGTAGAGTAAACCCATACTTCAAGGGAAACCACAAAAAATGAATTGACTCTTATATCCTTCATTTATTCCATTTAAAGCACATGCACATTACTCATTTTTTTCTATTTTAGGTACCCTTTTATTTCAGGGACCAAGAATGCCCTTATCTTTATTTCATATTTACACCCATGCCATTTCAATTTAGAAATCAACTTAATCATCCCCAACCAATAGGGATCAACCACATGCTGTGGGTCCCACTTATAAAATACTTATACAAAATAAAACCTCTCTATTTGTCTATTTTAGGTACCCTTTTATATAGGAAGAACTTATTTCGGTGTAGTATTTCTATTTTAATTTATATTTATATTAAGACAACCCATTTTTAAACTTATACTTGAACTATTACCAGTTTCAGATACTGAAGAGAAGTATCGATGTGGAAAATGTTATAGCATGAACCGAAAGCTTGTCTCACCAAAATTCATTTCTCTTTAAATCAGTTCACATCATTGCGGATCCTTTATTAAACTCAAATAGTTCATTTCTACTCCTAGCTTATTTAAGCCATATTTGATATCCTTAGTAAAATTTTCTTACACTACTTGGATGACTTTATAATGTAGGTACCTCATACTGATGAAATCTCCAACATATATACATCTAGTTTCATCACTACTTCTTATTAGAACATTCATTAGGACATGACCACTTATACATGTAGAAAGTCAGCACTCTATACTTTAAAATATAGGATCAGCCTCTTAAACATAAATGTTATCCATCACCACAGTAGACGTGTCTATTCATTTAATTTCATGGCTTTTCTTTTTAGTTCATTTCTTGATATACCATTAGTTACTATTTCAGTTCTACTAACATCATTCCTTCCAATTCTATACATTTCAGCTAAAATCCCTCCATTGCATTGTATTTCATATCAGTTCACAACATCTTATAGCAGTTCAAGTCTCTACTATCATCTAAATTTCCATGGTTTCATTCAATACTTAACCATTCTCTTACAAATTTTCATGATCCAATACCTACCATAGTTCCAAAATATCTGGACCGAAGGGAGGAGGAATTCAATACTCCGATCTTCCTGGGTTACAAAGCAGAGATCTTCATAGACAGAGCTGGGGGGGGCAACCTAGTTGCGCGCTCCCGCGTCAAAGCTGGGACTGAGCCTTCCGAATGAGAAAGACCAAAGTCCCCTTTCCGTTGATAGCTACTTCGCTTTTGGTTGGGAGTTGGCTATTAGTTATTTTTCCACAGAAATTCATAATCTTAAATTTGCACAAAACTTTTCATAACTTTTAGCTTTACCTTGGCTAATACCACAATGGAAATGATCATCACCTATATCTACTTAACACTATTTCCTAGTATATAATTTAGAATCACTTGCTAAAATAATTAAACTTTAACACAACATATAATGTCCTTCATTTTCTGTTATGACTTCAATCATAAAGTTTTGATTCTTCTTATTAGTTGACCTTTCATAACTATCAACCTATGATCCTTTAAACTTAATTATTACTGTATACTCCTTGGAACTAGTTATACATTGATCACACACTATATACCTTCTACAGTAACCACAATCAAATCCTTTCTTATCTTCATCTTAGTCATTATACTTATCTTTGTATCCTTACCCTGTCCAAAACTCTCTTAGAATTTTACTTGGACATCCATTATCATTTTTCCATTCTTATTAACTCAGTTTATAGTAGCTCATATACAATAATTCAATAACCTGGTCGCCATCTCTTTAATCCACACTTAGCTCATAGGTAGTTCACCTGTTTGAACCTCAAACCTTTTAGCATTTGATAAAACATCTACTATTTACATTACTTGTTACGCATCAGCTAAGCATACTTTATCACTATTAGTTTAAGTTCAAATCTCATTTCTTAGCTCATCTAAAGCATACCTTCATACAATTCACATCTTAGAGCATGTCTAATCTAATCTCATATTCAGATTAAGTAATTATCTATTTACAGTCATAACCTTTACTAACAATATCAATCCTTAGAAGGTACTTCTCGGGTGATGTAGTCCTACTTTACAACATTATAATATAGCATAACTAGAAGTGAATCCATATTCTTCCATCCCAAAATGAGTACATTGTCTACCAAAATATTCTTAGTTGATGATTCATGTGTATAAACCTCACACACAAATCCTACACAGCTTAGAATTCATTATCTAAATAGACTTAAGATTTATACATGTTATAGAGTATAAATAACTACACCTGTGCTGTCCACTAAAGATTGAAAATTCTCTTCCTAGTAAAACTCCAAAACTTCACTTGTAACAGTGCATTACCTCTCAAACCTACACCCTCTAAACCTTTCATACTTTTCTTTTTATATCAAGTTCTCGTGTACCTTTCTATATTTCTCCAGCAATTTACATCACATTGGTTCATCTTTGTCTCTAAGCAATAGTTCCAGTAGGTATATCTTCAATTAAACAGTACCATTATATAATAGACATCAATTCAGTTGCTCAATAATTTACTCAATATACAACATATTCATCCCCTTGCTTGAGTCTCAAAACCATCGAGTACTAGATATAGCTTTACATTTCAGCATAGAAAATATTTTAAACACAGTTCTCAGGTTCCTTATTCATGATTTAAATAAATATAGCAGAGCAATAGTTGACTGATGTAAAAATAATAGAACAACACCTATACCAATGCTTAATAACCTAACACCTTAACTTTAAAATTTGTAGTGCAATATACCCAAGGCATTATCTACCACAACAATCCAGAATTGATCCACATACTTCATCCATAACTGGAAAATTCCACCATTTATTCTGTGACATTGCAAAACAGTCCTGCTGCTTAGCTCTTCCAATTTCTCTACCTAGCAATCATGTTCTACTCTGAAAGATCTCATAATTTATTTCATAAATAGCATAACTCAACTATCAAAGTAGCCTACTAGTTCCAATTCATCATAGTGAAATTACTTTACATTTTACAAGATGGCCTTGCCCAACAAACTCATATTCCATATCACAACGAACATCGCTACTCATCCACCAAGGTACAACACATAAATTTTAGTATTTCCTTGACACACTCAAATCATGATACTTCCCAAAAATCAAAATTCTTGATCAATGGAGGAACAATATCACCGTTTTTGTTCAATAAGATACCAAAGTGTAAATCAATAGGTGCCGGAGCTGCTATAATTGCTTCAGCGGGAGTTGCTGTCGGCATTGGAAACGTCCTTAGTTCCTCGATCCATTCCGTGACGTGAAATCCATCATTGGCTAAACAATCATTTGGTTATGCTATTTTGAAAAATATTGAAATTTGAAATAAAGTAAAGGGTGTTATGGAGGTTGGTTGTTCAAAAATAGACTCGATGCAATTGAAAAAAAAATGATAAAAATCATTTTCTTTATTCCATAGTGATTCAAGGAGAGTTTTATTTGTGAATGAAGTTACATGACACAGTTCTTAATTATTATTACTTTACCCATTTCTGTTTGACTGTGGCCGAAGTCTGCCTAGCTTCGGCCTTGTTTTGTGGTTCCGGCTGATCTTTGAGACCCTCCCGCTGTCTGGCCGAAGTTGGTGATGGCACTTTCCTAACTTCGGCCTCCCCTTTCTTTGCCAGGACGGCCCATGATGAAAAATCTAGGAGATGATGGCTGGCAGAATGTTTCGAATACGCAACGCCGCTACTCGGGACGGATTAGAAAGGTACGTTCATATCGCTTTTCGTTCATTTTCGCCACGCCAACATAGCTGCCATAATAAGAAGCAGGCGAAGCTGCGTCACTGCTTGATCGGCAGGGAGGAGCATCTCAAAGTATGGGGCAAACCAGATTTTGAATGTAATGAAAGTTCAAATTGGGTTGGTGTTCAGTGTACCGCATCGTGGGTACAAGATCAAAAAGAAAAAAGAAAGACAATAAAATAATATAGAATAACTCGTCGGTTGTAGCGATTCCTCCTGGAAGTGGTTATGGCCGATCGACCCGGGATGAACAAACAAGCTATCCGTCTAGCCAGCTGGGGAGGGTTTAAATAATAGTTAGGTGCTGGGGGTTTTATCTAAAGGGGACCTCATCTTGGTCGGCCTTAGACAGGGATCACCCGGCCCGACCTGTAGGTCCGCTAACGTAAAGCGAGGAGTTGAGCCTGAACTGGCGAACCGAAGTCACTTTCGGAACCATACTTCCTACAGCTAACATGTGTCCAGTCCAGCGGGAACGCGCACATGAAAAATAGATACAAATTTGTGACTGCTACTTAGTATCGACAATAGGTCTGAAAAAGTATCTAAAAGGGTGAAATTTAGATATTTGCACCCTAATAGCCAGCAGGTCAAAGCCTTTTTTGGGGGTCCAAGGGTGCCCGGCGAAACCCTTCTTTGCCGTAACAGGGTTCCGCACTCAACTCCCGTCCTTTCTTTTTGTTTTCATTTTCTTCTTTCTCTTTCCAGAGGGACGAGTGGGCGAATCATGTAGTTCTTAAGCTTTCCTTTGCTCCTTACCGCAAGGGATGAGCCCAATGGAGAGTCAGACGCGCGCCAGAACAGTAAGTCGACAGAGAATGAAATTCATATCAGTACAGAATACATGAATGATTTTCTTTATTACATTATATAATTATTTCTTTTTTACTTGTTTCTAAACTATCTTTTTGAAGCAGATAGTTCACAGTGTTCATTCTATCAGGAAGTACTGCTTGTGGAACCTCAATATCCACGGGCTTATTAGCTAAATGGCAATTGGCACATTCAATACGCCCAGTCGCTTCTCGGGGATTTTCATAACCCTGTTGTGCAAAAATGGGATATCTTCCTAGGATCTTGTTGAGCACTAAATCCCCAATTTTGAAACTTTGAGGTTGAACTTTCTTGTCATAAGCCCGTGCTATTCTTCTTGGATAACACTGGCCATGGCAAATCGTGTTTTCCTCTATCAGATTAGAGTTGACATGAAACGGATCATGGAAGAAGACGTATCCGATGAATGAATGATGCAATCCCCTCCCACTCACACGGGTTGGGATGCAAATCCATTACCTTAACCAAACCTTGCTTGTCAAATGATGTAGAGCAGCCCAAGAATGGCTGCCTCACGTCCAACCGAAATCTTTAACTCAATACTTCTCGTCTTTAGTGAAGTGGATTGGCAGTCTTATCGCACACCGATTCAAGCCTAGCGACTGAAGGAAGCTGAAAAAGGTGAGCGTGCGAGATACGCTCCCTACGCGCCCCCTACGCGTGCCCCCATACAGCGAAAGGAAAGCGCATTCCACACATACTTCTGGAAACTATGTGTTCAATGTGCCTACTTTTGATAAGATATCTTCACCTCGAGTCTACGCAGAGACTCCTCATAGTGCTTAGCCACAACTGGATCTCCGATAACCACATCATCACCGAGTATGGCATAGTTGGTAAACCTTTTACCCAGAAACGCTAATTCAGCGCAATACCACATCAACATGTGGTGTGATAAAGCAAAAAGAGCCCTAGATCAAAAATGATGAATGGGATTGTGGCACTCCACTCGCCGCCAATGCGGAAGGATGCCGCCGAAAAGTCGAACAACAACAAAAGAAAGTAACAAAGACTAGGTAAAATGAAATGGTTGAATAATTGAAAATTGAGATTATTTAGGAATACACATTGAATGCTGAGATTACGGAGCTGTCATCACGATCTCCGTGGGTCCCGTCCAGAGCTTCGGGGCAGCACGGGAATTTCGAAGCTGATAAATCAGCTGTTTGGGACGACTGGTGCGTCTTTTCCAATCCCTTAATAAGTTGTTCTCAGTTCCCGGATTTGAATTGCGGGAACCTTGAGTTCAAATACGGCTCCCTAACCTAATAATGTATTGGGTTGACTTGCTCACCGGAAGATTCTTTTTAACATGTTCCAACATGATGAAGCATATGGCTGTGAAACCACCCGATTGTACCCAACCGCTGCATAAGGAAGACTAACCACTAAAAGCAAGGATTGAAATGGAATCATCCCCACCTTCCGAAGATTTCATAGTAGAGCCCGCCTGGTGATGGCCTAGTACATCTCCCTTCCCCAGATTGTCAGCTTTGGCTGGCATCCCTCCGGAATCGATGGTACGGAATCCTCTTGGCAACCAACTATATGAATGACTGATAGACACTGGAGAGCGGCAACCCGAAAGGTCAAGTCTTTTTTGAACTTCCGACCACCACCTCAAAGACAGAAAACTATTCAGAAATCGAAAGGGGCATCCAGACGCGGGTCGAGTATGAATGCTTCCTTTATCCAAACAAGCGGGGTAAGCAACTGACCTTCCTTCGGGTGTGGTTTTGAGGCCAAAGAGCAGATGCATTGGCAAAAGTACGTGTAGAAGCTGAAACTGCACACGATCAGTTTGGAAACACCCGGGGGGAGGATAGAAGGGAGTTACCCATCTAGTAGCGTCGGGGAAGTTGGTTATTCCCGTACCCTATTTGTTCCATGATCTATGGGTCTACTGGAGCTACCTACTTCGATCAATTAGCCAAGATTTTGACCGGATACGAAATCACCTTTGAACACCATCCCATTTCAACCAAAAATACAACCCTGTCAAAGGTATCTAACCTTCCTTCCTTAGTCACTGGTTCTTCGCTACCTGAGTCAGTCAACTCAAATAAGCAAGTAAATAGGGATTTTTCACTACTAGCAGACCATAAACAAGACTGCTTTTTCAGAGCGGAGAAGCTTAAGCTTAAAGGATCTAATAAAGCAGGGAGAACTAAGTTAAGAAATAAAGCATTGAAAGACGTTCACTGAGTCCTTCTATCAAGGGAAGAACTCGGCTTACTCACCAGGAATGCACCCTAAGGGAAAGTTCCTGAGTCAGTTCTCAACACAAGTTCACCAACTACAGTGATAATGGTATGATAAATATATGCCATTATATATCTTTTGCAGGGGAAGTAATTCCCTCACTGTAGACTACTTAAATTCTAGCTTTTCCTGAGATCTAAAACTTACTTTGTTCACAAAATAGAAACATTGATGGGTGTGTAGGCAACCTATCCATGCCCCTCGTAATGCTAAAATCGTTCATCTATAGAAAAATCAAATATGTTGAGTATGATTTACCATTAATCTCTATACTACATCCTCTAGAGACATTCATGAAGGTAGGGACACTCTCACTTGTCCCTCTAACTTTCAGGTTTGAGTCTTAGCTTTGTGGTAAATGACTCAAACACAATGATGTGTGTAAGTCCTGAGTCATACAAAATAATTACATGCTTGTCATTTATGAATATAAAGCCTGACAATGCTATCAGGATGAATATACAACACCTTGACATGAGTTGCTTATGTCATCCCTAGATTAACTAATTTCACCTTAGGTAGTTTATTTATAGTTTTTCCTAAGCCACTAGTTCTCACTATAGTTATAATATGGACCAGCAATCCATTGCTCTGATACCAACTCTATAACACCCTCAACCACAGGTCTCGAATATTGGTTGGTGATCCAACAAGCTAATAAAACTCCCATAAGAATACTCATGCATAGAAAAATCTGATATAATTTTTTGCTTCATTGAAACCATTCCAATACGAAACACAATAAGTATCATAGTGGAAGACTTAATACATGACAACATTTGGTGGTTGTACAAAAAACTTACAAGTTCTTTAATTGTAAAATATTACAACCAAATACAAAAAGATTTAAACAAAAACAACAAATGAGTCCATAGCTGCCAAGGAGTAATGAAATCCTACTTAGTCTCTCACATAGCGGCAACCTCATCTTTACCATCACTTTCTTATCTATAAAAATGTCAACATGTGAAAGGGTGAGCCAAAGCTTAATGAAGAAAACCTATCCTGACAAATTTACATACAAACACTTCACATATATAACATAGGCTACAAGTAAATTACTAAGCAATTTCTGGTAACAATACAACATTTGAAAATCATAAAGCATGTCCACTTAAAGCTGATACATTCACATATGTCACATAATCATTATTTTACAGCAATACACCTTTTTTTTATTCTCTTATGCGTTTCATATTTTTCATGTCAACATAGGCTGTTTAGGTTCATAGGGTTTACTACGTGCCTTGCCCATTCCTTGTTCTCTATCTTCCATTCATAGATGGTGTATGAGCTCATCGAGTATAAATACTTATCTTGCTCAAAACACCCCATTGACTAGCTCACTTGGTGGTGTTATACACAAGACTATTGCTAGACTAATGACTTTTTCTTTCTTATGTCTACATAGGTTATTAGGCTCACTGGGTTTACTACGTATCTTGGTCATTCTTGTTTTCTATTTACCATTCTTAGGCGGAGTATGAGCTCTCCGAGTATAGATATGTATCTTGCTCAAAACATCTCATTGGCTAGCTCACTTGGTAGCGTCACTGTCACACCCCAATTATGGACTAACCAGAATAGTGTGATGAACCGCCAATAAATCAACGGTTCAACCAGGATCTCGTATAGGCTATGCCAATCATGTTAAACCAAAACACATTCAACATTAATCAAAGATAATAAAGTAAATAATAAAAATCTTATTAATAATGAACTGAGGTCTAATCATGATAAATAATTAATATTCCAGTTATCTCCAAGTAACCAAAACATATTTAATACATATTACAACTATCCAAATACGAAAGTTAACCACTAAGCGTAGACATAGTTGAAATATTCGCTTGACGAGTCTTGCTTGTCCTCCACAGCTTACACATCCATAGCCTCCATACTTTCTATACATTGGCACACTAATAAAGTCTTCAATGGTAGCACCTGCAACAACATAAATTAAAAGAATTACGTGCGTAAGGGTCAGCTCTCCAACTTGAGCTCAGTGAGAAAAAAAAACAATGCAACAAACATATGCATGCATTCAATTCATATCTTTGGTCTGGTTTTTAAGTATGCAATGTGCTATATAAAGGATTGGAGGCCCCCGCACCTCTATACATGAGTGTGTGAATCCGCTCAATGGATCAAACATCATTGCCCTCCCACATGCACCCACCATGGAATAGAGATAGAGCTAAAGTGTCTGGATCAAACACCGCATAACACTTCCCCTGATGCCCTATCCATACCAACACGTAACTCCCTACTGGCGAGGGCTTGCAAACTGGGCTCGCAACTAACCAATCCTAAATGTCATCCAGTGTATCCAAAGCCTCACCCCAGCATCCCTCAATACGTCCATAGAGATAGAGCTAAGGCCCCCCGACAGAGTCAGAGACTACATGGTCCGAGACCACCTCCCCTGATGCCCTATGACGTAATAGTTCTGCTAAGGTAATGGCGATACGACGATGTCAGTGAACAAGACTTGAGTAGAGATAGAGCTAGAGTCTGGTAACTAGGATGAACCACAATGTCATGTCCTCTCCCTGATGCTCCACTTGCATCAAGCACACTAACCACACACATATAATCACATGTCTATCCCTAGCATCATCATCATCATATTGTAAATAGACAGAAATAAATATGCATGAGAAAAATATAACAATAATATTAGATGACATGTGAGATGCACATTACAAGCAAGCAATCATAGAATCATTCATGGTATTGGACACAATGAAATAAAACAGCTTGTTAATATCCAATTAGTTCAGGTCTTGTTCCCTCACCTTTGATTGATATTTGTTCATCTTTTAAGCTTTGGAAGTCACTTTGAATCTATTGGGAACCTAAACAATTAATATATTTAAGTTAGGGTTCAAGTTTATCAAATTACAGTAGTCAAAAACCTTGTTTAGTCTCAAAATATGCATGATGTCATCGTGTGGTCGAACCTGTCGTCACAATATATGAGACCACACACTGTGTGATCGGACCCTGTGGTCGCATTTTGTGCGACCACACCATGCGACCGCACCTTTCGTGGGAACTTCCCGAATAGTTGTGGTCGACCCTTTGGTCACCCTATGGCCGACCACAGGCTGCAACCACATGATGTTTGGTCAGTTTTCATCTTTAATCTGAATTCTTCTTGAGTCGATTCCTTGGCTCATCACTTGGGATCATCCTATGGTTATCATATGGTCATTATTTACAGTTTTTCAATAATCATTATCCCTAATCCATCCCTCATGGTTATCCTTGATATTTACTCAAAGGATCACATTGATCATATTGGTTTGACATCCCCAATCCAATATAGAAACCTTATTCAATAGAATCTACATCTACAGAGATAAGTTCCATACCTCACTTGTTGTATGGAGCTAGAACCTTCTCTTGTAAAACCTTTCTCTCAGCCTTCTTCTCCAAATCTCCTTATTCTCCTTCTCTTCCTCTCTCTCTCTTTTCCTCTTAGGTTTAGAGTTTCAATTTGGGTTCTAAAAGAGTAAGAGAGACTAAGGAACGTCCCTTATATAGAGGAAAACCTCCATATAGAGTTCCACATAAATTAAGAAAGAGCCCCCCTCAAATTAGGAAAGTTTCCTAAACACAGAGTCAGTTTAGCATCGTGTGGTCGCACGTGGGGTCGCAGAATCCATCGACCATACGTCAAAAATATGCGACCACACATTGTGTGGTCTCATGTGTGGTCTCATGTGTGGTCGACCACACGTATCGACCACACCCCTCAAAATTGCTACCACACGACCAAAATTTTCTGATTTTAATTTTTTGACTAGTTACTTCCACACGATCTTAAACAGTCAACCACACCAACTAAATTTGACTCGTTGCTTGCCTTATCTTGTGGTTTCTTCATACAATTGGTTCACTTGAGCCGATTATGATGGGAAGACAGGTCACGACACGAGAATGTAAGGTTAGACCGGGTTCGTGGCATGCGGGTCTTACAGTCACACACAAGACTGTTGCTACATTAATGGTTTATCTTTCATCGCCATTTAGGCCTCATCTCTTATCTGTTTTTCTATTCTATGTATTGAGCTCACCAGATATAGCTACGTATCTTGCTCAAATATATGCCAATGGCTAACTTACTTGGAAGCATTACACACAGGACTATTGTTACACCATTGAGACCATATCAAATATAATATTCTTAGTCATTATCATCTTTCTTACTTCTTGGAACATGTCAAATAGTGCTTTGGAGTCGCTGAGTTTAAATACGTATCTTGCCCTAGCACACCCCATTGCCTAACTCACTTAGTGGCATTACACTCAAGCAGTTGCTTCACCAATGGTGTCTTTCATGCCTTTCTTTTATTCCATGAGTAGTTTCAGTTATTATGGTTCACATTCTTATTCATATAAGCATTGGTTTTTCATGATTTCCTCATCTATCCTTAATTTGATATACATTTACTACACCACCCATAGCTCATACATCATCAAACCATGTCATAAATATATCATCAAAACATAAGCATGTTACATTACATTTCAATAGTCACATATTTTACAGTACCATCACTCCATTACATTAACATACCAAAGTTGAGCCAACATTGTACATACAACATTGTGAATACATAACAATACATCATGACATCAAACATCATAGTTCAGTACAAACGAGCATACAATATAACCATTATAGTCCACTATAGGGGAAGGAGTTTCTCACCATATTTTTTTTTCTAAATTTTCTGCTCAGAATTTGCTCAATTGTTCTCTTCCCTGAAAAGTCTCTAAAATCTCCTTTCAATAACACCTATCCATATCATTACATTTGGAAGTCATTAGGTAGTCAACAAAATCTTTAAGATCTCTCAAAAGATCTCTAACACATTCTCAAAAACATCTCCTAAGCATGCCCCAGGGGTTTAAAGAGAAAAATCCCAAAAACTGAAATATGTGTTGTCAAAGAGGAGTGCGGCCCATCATCGGCCACACGCATCAGCCACACGACTATAGAAATTCCAGAATAGCCTTTGTTTCAGATATTTTGATTCTCAACCCTTTGGGACCTTCCTAACACTTCCCATATCACCTGTAAACATGTTCTAAACATACCCAACCCTCTAAATATCATTCTTAAAGTATTTTGCCGTTCCATTGCAACTTCTTATCATGGTTAGAAGCATATTAGTTTATTTTTCCATACATGCTCGACCTATACATCACCATTTATGTGCTAATTTATTCTCTATAAAACTCCCTTGAGGTCTGAGGAAGATACCCCAAAGAAACCATTCAAACACCTCAAAAGAGCCGTGCAGTCACACATCAAGGACCGTACGGTCAACCATCGACCACATGCTGGTCACCGACCGAACGTGCATAGAAACTTGGCTGAACCTCTGTTTTCATTCATTTCGTGTTTTATAGGTCTGGAACTTCATTCTAACCTCCCAGACATGTTCAAAATTGTTCCCCTTACCTTCTAAGGTCGCTTATTTGATCCTAGTGGATCTCAATGGTCAACCTAATGTACACTTCTCAAGTTTTTACATTCTAATCATCATCTTCCTCCCCAATTTCTGCATTCTAAAGGTCTACAATCATTGTTTCACAGTTTCTAATTGACATGCAATCCTACCTTTAGCACGAAAAAGATAAAACTCACCTTTAATGTGGTTTGCTGCCAACGATTTTTGCAACTCTTTCCTTCTATCTTGTTTATACTCTATTTCTTCTCAAGCTTTCTTCACTCTACTGAAATCAGCAACCATTCTTGCTCACTAAACCCTCAAATCCTATTTCTCCAAGAGTCTCTTACCAAATCGTTAACAAACCCTCAAGAACAACTCTCCTCCCATGTCAACGAATTTTCCAGGTTAGTTAAAAATTGCTTAAATTCTAAGATTTTAATTTTATACTTTTTCATCATTTCCTTTTTCTCTAATTAGCTCATTTTGTGAAATCTTTAATATTTCCTTCTCACATCACCAATGCAACTAGAGTAAGCCCATACTTCAAGGAAAACCACAAAAAGTGAATTGACTCTTATATCCTTCATTTATTCCATTTAAAGCAGATGCACATAACTTAATTTTTTTATTTTAGGTACCCTTTTATTTGAGGGACCAAGAATGTCCAACCACATGCTGTGGGTCTCACTTATAAAATACTTATATAAAATAAAACTTTTCTATTTGTTTCCTTTGAGATTTGAACGCTAAACCTATGGGTATGCTTACATTATGATTCTAAAATGATAACCACTAGTCTACTAGGTTAATTCTTAACATAAATATTATAATCAAAACTCTTACATTCTCCCATGCCTTCATTATATAAACCATAATAAAATAATTAAATGTAGACCTATTCAAACACAAGCATATTCATTGGTAGACATATTCCTATAAGTTCCATCCACTACACATAACATGACCATTAAATCATACCAAACATTATGTTATAAATTAAAAAAATATTACCCAAGGCTTAGTGGTAAAAATTCGAATACCCCTCAATCTCTTAGCAGCCATATAATACTAGCTAGCTTAATACCTCAGTTGGCTGGGGTGTTACACTTGTGTGCTTTAAGTTCAACTGGAGGCACGTACCGAAGAGACGTTCTGTCGCTTGACTTCTATCGATTAAAAAAGAGTAGGACACACACACTCTCTCCACGAGTCCTATAAAAGGAGGACTTACTCTCCTTTATCCCTCTTGTTGAACCGTGGGAGAGTGAGAGTGCTCGGGAGAGAGACTTAGAGCTCAAGCTTGGAACTCAAGCTCAAGGATCGATCTTTCTTGAAGGTATGAGTTCTTCATCTTTCATTTTTCTTCTACCTTGAAAGAGATGTGTGCTTAAGACTATGGTGGAACTCCACCATTGATGGCCTCCATGAATGGAGACCGAACCTTGATCGAGAAGCTTAGGTTTTCACCCTCTCCATGAATGGAGATGATAATGGAGCCTAAATGGCTCCCATTGTACTCAATAAAGGTAGGTTTGTGTTTTCCACCATTTAGAGTGAAGGAAACCATGGTGGGAAACCTTCCCCTAATGAAGGAAACTACCTCTGGTTCATGTTTGACTTATGGGCCAGAACTGGTAGCACTAACAGGTAGACAGGTAGTGGCCCTAATACCAGTCGACTCACGACCAGTCTACTGCCAAGGTAAATATCATATCACATCAGATCAGGGATATCCAGTGCCACCCTAGCCGGTACCACGTACAGGAAGAACGAACCAAAGGGTGCGTCACACCGGTTATGTACATGGCACCATTTGGCCCTGCCTCCGCGTAGGCTTAAATACAAACGGAGCCACTATCAGATGATCGATCACCCGGCCTATCATCCGAATAACCCACTGGAATCCTTATGATTGTAAACAATATATGGAGCAGATGACCAATCATCCCATCTGTCTTCCAGTTCAGTATACCTAAGAAACAACTAAGTGTTAACTGGTATCATGTACCAGTGGAATGTACAACCGGTTCTATCTGCCAGTTAAGTCTGTATTGACTTATAAGCCCAGAAATGATTAGGAAGACTATCTTTTTGGTTTTCAGCTTATCTTGGGACCTGTGCATGGACTCTAGGACTTGTCTATGATGGTTTAAAAGATGTTCACCAACCTAATGAAGTTTATTTAATTAAATTAAGTAAAACACCACGGGTAGTAGATGGAGCCTTTTGTCGACTTCAAGGTTCAGTATTACCACTAGTGTCTACAAGTGAGGGGTTGGGTCATGTGGAGTTTGAGCATGTGTTTGCTATGTGTTTATTGTTGCTTTTCTTTTATAACATGTCATCCAATGAAATGTATATAACTGTTCATGCATTTGCATATAACTATAACTATGTATGTTGTTGGTTGTTGTTACCTTGGTAGAGACACGGTAAACCATGGGAGTGGGGATCCAGGGTTCTCTGCAAGGAGTGATTGTTGATATTGTTTGTATGCATAACCATGTATGATGGTGCATGTGACGTATTGGTGTATGGGCATGCATACCATATTGGTGTGTTGGTGTTCTAGTGGAAACATGGTGAACCATGGGAGTGGGGATCCGGGGCTCTCCATTGGGATGCCACCCATGTATGGTGGTTCATGTAACGAGTGACCTCATAAATTACGTTAGGAGTGGTTGTACCTTAGTGGGGGCATAAAAAACCATGGGAGTGGGGACTTGGGGTTCTCTGATGGGTGCAGTCTAGTTGAGACTATGTATGATGGGCGTATAGAGTATGAAAGTACGATACACGTGCCATATTGGTACTATATGCTCTAGTCAGGACTTGATCAGTCCATGGGAGTGGAATGGAGATTCTTACTGGAGTATAGTTTTATTTACTTCATTGACATGCCATGTTAGGTGATTGATTGATTGGATTTGGATATGTTTGTGTGTGGAGTATATGATTATGTAACTTGTAGGGCCACGATAGATGGCCATATGTTCAATTACACCTTATTGGGGACATAGTCAGTCCATGGGAGTGAAATGGAGATCTCTATTGGGGTGTAACCCTATTAATAACATACTCATGCATCATGCATCAACTTGGCCAAATGACTTGTGCTTTAGTTTGGAGAAGTCAGCCTAGGCGGTGGGGTATGGGGTACTCAGGCAGTGGGATACACATACATACTTAGGCAGTGGGGTATGGGTATATGCTCAGGCGGTGGGGTACGAGGTACAACTCAGGCGGTGAGGTACGAGGCAAGATCCTCGCTAGGGTATAGGCCGGCCATGATTTGCATACACTTGTATGACACTCACAATTGCTTGTTTATTTGCTTCTCTACTGCATTCATAAATTATTGCATAAGATTGCATTGGATACCTGACTTCTCGCTGAGCTAGGATGTGAGCTCACCCCTCGATATCGAATCTTTTTTAGCTTTGTTTGCAAATACCTTCTCTGCTGACGCAGCGATGGATCCTATTGATGATGATGGTACTTCTCTTGGTGGGGTTCCTTTGAGAGACAACGTCAAGGGCTGTACCTGTAAGGATTGCATCTACAGGACCTGAGTCAGCCCCTTGATTTCTATTGATTTTGCTATCTATAGATAGAATATGATTTGGTCTATCCAGGAACATATTCGGATTTATTTTAGTTATTATAAGGGAATGCATGTAATAGTAAAGATATTGTGAAACAGTTGTATTGAATAACAGATTTATGATGTTTAAGTATCATTAGATGGCATCTTGTTCTTTATTTTGATTACGCTGCAACTCTGATATTCCACTGCAATTATTATTATTATCTACTATTGATTATGGTAAATATTGTGTGTGTAGACTGTGGGGTTTTGTAACATGCCCTTCCCGGGAGAGGGAAACGAATCATTGGTTGGTACCTACTCCACATAAGGAATGAAAACCTGTAAAAAAAAAATTTTACTCGTATATAACAACATTACATTTTGTATCATCTATTCATTCCATAACAGTCCATTAACATTAACATAGCATCGGAAACAAAGTTAGATAATATATGCATATCTAGTGGCCATCTAATTACATCTAAATGTTCTCTTTAAGTACCAAAGGATACATCAAAAGGTATAGCTATACACCAAAAACCTGCAGCCACACATAACCCATAGAAAATAGCAACTATATACTAGTTGCACATCCAAATATGCCCACAAAATGAGAGATAAATGCCAAGTGGTCTAGAGCCCAGCTTGGTCTTCTGCACAGGTAATATCTAGCTGCTCATCTGCATGTTTATCTGTAAAAAATATATCAATACTAGGGTAAGCAAAGCTTAGTGAATAATTAACATCTTGGCAGGGTACATGCAATAAACATTGTATTAAATGTATAATGAAACAAACATGTTAACTTTACTTTATTAAATCTGTACAAAAGTAATTTACTTGACTTTACCACACATTTTGATTTCTTATCATGTCATCCGATCATAAACCTATTATCACCTATGTAGGATTTCCTACTTTGTTATAATTTCATCATACCAACTGTAGAACAGTGTGCCTGTGGACCAATTCTATTCTCAAACCTCATTGGCTTGATTCTCATCTTTACCTTACTTTCTCTGTTCTTGCTTAGCTAAACCACAAGCCATGGACTTAGCTCATCAGGTAAAACTTGAATTTGGACTCACTGAATGCTTCCATTTCTTGTCCCTTGATTGACTTATCGGATGCTTCCGTTTCTTGTCACTTGTTTGGCTCATTGGATGCTTTCGTTTCTTGCCACTTGTTTGACTCAACGGCTACTTCCGTTTATCGTCACTTGTTTGGCTCACCGGATGCTTCCATTTCTTGCCACTTGTTTGACTCAACGGCTGCTTCTGTTTATTGTCACTTGTTCAACTCACCGGATGCTTTCGTTTCTTGCCACTTGTTTGACTCAACAGCTGCTTCCGTTTATTGTCATTTATTTGGGTCATCGGATGCTTCCATTTCTTACCACATGTTTGAATGTGCATGCTCACCTAGACTGAATCCTTCTAGGTCTTACTTTCTATCTATCACATACTTAGAATCTTGCTGTCTATGGTGTTTAGAAACTTGCTGTCTATGGTGTTCCAACTTGTACTTTCTATCTAACACCTACTAAGAACTTGCTGTTTATGGTGTTCCAACGTGTATTGTAAATACTATTTTTTTTTTCTGTCTAACAAGTTGTCAAGCATCCATGACCATTATGGTCACTAATGCTATCTTACCCCTTTCTAAGAGTTGCTGTCCCTCCTTTTCTTAACACGTTAGAAGAGGAAACCAATCCCCTCATTTTCCCTTTTTCATTTACCTTCCATATGCTTTCGCAAGTTTTTACTTTATGGTCGTCATTTACAGATCCTTGCTGTATTTTATATGTAGTCTAAAATAGCTTTATTATTATTATTATTATTATTATTATTATTATTATTATAATTTTGGTTCTTACCTTCCATTTGCTTAAGCTTATCTCTTACATAAACTTGTTTATGAGAAATTACTTCATGTTTACAGTAACTTAACTTAGGTGTTCGGATTACAAACATCATGTATAACACAAACATATTCCATTGTGTCTTGCTGTCCACTAGTTTTGCCCAAAGACTATAACCATCTTTGATTTTCAATTTTCAATTCATCATACATTTCTATACCAGTGGTATATGGTTGGGTACTGTGTAAATTATTGAAGAACCATCTATTTTCATAACTATGCACACACCACAGTTCAAACTCATCACATAAAGAATTATTTACTATACTCAATATCATAACATTATAGTTCATGCATTACTTACAAAATAATAGTCATTTCATCTTTCCATATAGATAATCACAAGCATCAAACTCAATGTACAATCACCATCACATCATTCACATGTATATAGGTACTGTAATAGCCGACTACAAGAAGTCGATTACTCACCTTGAGAACTCAGAAAATTCCTTCAATGACTCTGGTTAAACAAAAAATTACAGCAATGTACTATGCTCCATAATCTTATAACAACCAACATTCAATTCATTTAATAACCACATGAGTAAACCTGATACAAACCACTATTTTTATTATCATTATCTTATTCCATACCTGAAATTTCAGCACAAGTATGAGTTGCACTTGAGGTCCCGTCAACCTTGCTTAAATATCCTTCTCTCCTAAAAACATAGCACAAAAGGCTTATAAGAAATAACATCATTAACCCTTCTCTCTCCAAAGCACATCCTATCCCTAATGCAGTCTAGAATTCAGTCTTAAATCACTTTTCACATGTTCTTTGGCTATACACACCACCTTGCCTCCAATATTGCTCAAAGCTGTCCAAAACCTTACCTAAGCCTTTTAGAATTTAGAAAGGCTTGCAAAACTCTTACATAGCCAATACTTTATTATAAATTGAACTTGAAGGCCTCATAAACATGCTATCTTGCTTGTGAGTGCCTCTGGAGAAGAACTCTAAGTGAAACAAACACAACACTTTAATTTAACCATTTCTTGTCAGGGTGATATAACCATTCTAAAATCATTTGGGTATTAATAACTTGGAAAAAAGATTCCCAAAAATAGTCCAAACCTCCCTTACATGTCCATAGTAGACCCTGGGGAAGAAACCCCAAGAAAACAACCCAAAACCACCAACAAAAGTGACGGTTGCAGGTCAGGCATAATATCAAACACCTTGTAAACAGTATCAATTGTCCACCCAAAACTATAATTTTGGTTTCCTTTTCTTAGCATTGTTTTGCGGCCCCCAATAGCATTACAAACTCAACTTAAATGTCTCTAATACATTCTAAGCTATCCTAAACCCTTTCAATAATTATTTTACTAAGCCATTGCAAAATTCTCATTGTTTCCTCATTAAAATAAAATTTAGCAAAATGGTTAACTCCCATTCCTATAAATTTCCAACTGATACAGCACCAATGGGTGCTCAAGAGCCCTTTTTATAATAAGCAAAGATGATGTCGGTCATAGCTTAGATCAAATACTTTAACCATTTACAGATTTATTCAATGCTTAAAGCCATACCAAACATGAAGAACATGAAGAACATGATGAACAGATTTACTGTTCATCATCTTCTTCCTCAAAAACTCACCTCCAAGGTATGAAATCTCAAACAAACTCAACATATAATGAACATGCAACCCACCAATTACTCATAAAGCTTTACACTAACCTCATTGACGTTTTTGGCTGACCTTCAAAGCTGGGTTCTCCAAGCTTCCAAGCTAAAAATCGTTTTCCTCAACAAAACCCCAAATTTCTGTAACCTTTCTTGATTTCTTCCATTCCAACTTCAGTCTAATAGAAATCTCTCTACACCAATACCTCAAAGTTCAACCTTTCTTCCCACCAACTTTAAACCGACGACCATTGCACCTTGAGCGTGATTATCCACCACTGAAATAGAGAAACCCTCTCTATTCTCTCCAACATTTCTCCAACAGTCCCCAAAGAAAAGAGAAACAAATTTTCTCCTTTGCTTTATAATTTAGACAATCCATTTTTCTTTTTCTTTTTTCTAACCTAGCTCTTTGTAAAATCTCTACTTTACCCCTCTCTCATGCCCAAAGCATGAGCTTGGTACCCAAACTTTGAAAAGAATATCAAAATAAATGAAATGGCCATTTTATCCTTCCAATATTCTTTTGGTGCACATGCTCTGATCCACTTACATAGATTTACAATATCTTCTTAAAATTCAGAGACCAAACTACCCTTTACAATTTTTTTTCCATTTACAATCTGTTCAAACCGTTTAAAATTATCCTCAAAGTATTTTCTACTAATGATGAGCCGCCACCTATTATGGGACCCACACTCTTATGACCTATAATAATTAAAATTCAATTTCCTTACTTCTAATGGGGTTTGATCCCAAGACCTAGAGGCAACAATTAACACATAAATTAAAATATTTACCATTAGTCCATTATGAATGTATTAAACAAATCAATACCTAATTTATTTTAAAACTAGGGAATCCTTCATATCCAATTATGTGATCTCACAACAATGCCCATCCCTTTCAAGCAATGACTTTTAACATAAGTAATTTACTTAAATTCTAAAGGATCTATGTCATCATTAGTTATGATATCACAATAATTATTTATCTCATGATGACATGGGTAAAAGAATTACCAAAATGCCCTTTTTTACTCTATAGGCTACTTTCACCTGTCATAATACGGTCTAAGTAAGTTAATAGTTACCTTAAACAACCTAGGATGTTATAGGTTTGCTAGTAGAACATTTTGGTTGTCAATAGCTGGAAGATTCGGGTTATCTCTTAGATGACTTGAATCACGTCTGATTTCCCAAAATAGGTTGTGACACATGGAGTCTCTAATCTGCACGGGTCTCCTCCCATCAAATGATATTGCCTTACTCGACGTACAGTATCACCACTGTGTATGGGTACGTCATTATGAAACAAGCCCCTATTACGCCGGCCACTTACCCATAACTCATCCCAAGTCCACATTACGTCGGACACTTGAGGAGATGGTAATCCCACTAGTTGACTCACCCGCCCATCCACACTACGTCGGGTATGGGGAGCATCGCACCTATGTTCATACTACCTTTTTTATTGCACCCATACAATTACATTACCCCATAATGGCTAGGGGATAGGGATAGATATGTTCAACTAACCATGTCACGTAATTAATCATATTACTAAACCGTAACACATCAAGCTTCCGACCCCATCCGTCCTCCCTCCTAGGACATCGTGACTTGGCTAGGTTACATATGGTCAATGCAAAACAACATTAGTAAGAAGTGGTATAAGCGTTTTATTCCACCCACCTTCCTCCTTATCGACTTAACCAGACATCATGAGTCAAACACAAATCAATCGCTTTTGTGTAAAGGTAGCAGGTGTCTTATTCCACCCACCCTCCAATCCTTACTGGCTCTGCTGATCCCAAATACAAGAATGCATATGTATGATCACACAAAATAGCTTATTCGATGGCATGTTATCACACAAGAGCATGTTATAAATCACATCCATCACACAGCATAATTCAATATAGCTAATTCTACTAAATAAGGGTTTAGTTTCCTTACAGATAGTTAGAGAGTAAAATCCTTGATATACCGATCAGGTAGCTCTACCTACCAGAGTCCTTGTAGATAAGGATCAAGATCATAAACCATAACATTCGTTAATGTGTTATTCAATAGAATTAATCAAGATTCTCTTTAACTTTATTATTCTGGTGCTTACAGCTATAATAGCTTATTTGATCATTTATGCCTATTATTTACTATTTGTTTATCATGACATAACATCAAGGGGGTTCATTATTCCTTCCATTCGTTATCGCTCGTAACCTAAGGATAACTTCTAACCTATAATAACCATGTTGTCCACACAAGGTAGATACAAGGTAGCTATCACACCACGAGGTAGCACAATCATTAGTCAAAAGTTACCTTTTAATAACCTTAATACTAAGGACTTCTCAAAATGTGGTCGTTTGACAGTGTCGACACCCCAGAAGGGTTGCCTAGCTCATGCAGGGTTGGTCTAAGGTCTTGACTTGCAAGGGTGGTGTCACACCCCAATTCCGCACTATTCAGAATGGTGTGATGAACCGCTAACAAACCAACTGTTTAACCAGGATCTCAAATAGGCTATATCCGTGTTATCTATACTCCACACATCCACATTCATAATCAGAGTAAATACACAGTAGCGGAAGTCTTATAATAAAATGAACTGAGAATCTATGTGATATTAAAATTTAAATAACAAATTATTTTGTATCAACTAAGACATAAATAAATAATATCAAATATATGTCTTTAACAAATCCCAAAATAAATAAAACTATAAATCTACTCGAATACACATGAGTTGCACTCGCAAGAGACATCATGTGTATCCGCTTCATCTTCAGCTTCCATCGCCGCTAAATTCCCGTACGCTGGAGCATTGACATAGTCTTCAACTGTGAAACCTGCATCATCAACTAAAAATATTCGACGTCGAGGCACACCATGGCTCCGTGAGCAAACAAAACAATGCAACAATACATATGCATGCAATCAATTTATATCTTTGGTCTGGTTTATAGTTTGCACTGTGCTATAGAAAGGATAGGTGGCCGCCGCACCTCTATACACAAGTGTGTGGATACGCCCAATGACTCCAGCACTATCGCCCACAGCACCCAAAATGGCACAATATACACCCCATGGAAACGGCATGGCTGTACCGGTTGATACCATACCAACAAATAAACCCCTGTTGGCTAGGGTTGCAAACTGGGCTCGTAACTAACCAATCCTATTGCCAAACAGTGTATCCAAGGCCTCACCCTAGCATCCCTCAGAGCACCCGTAGGGATAGAGCTAAGGCCCCTCGGTAGAGTATAGGACTTAAGGACCCGAGATCCTCCTTGATGCCCTACATCGCAATAGTTCTGCTAAGGTAATGGCGATACGACGACATCAGTGGACATGACTTGGGTAGACCATAGCACAATATACACCCCATGAAGAACGGTCATGGTTGTACCGGTTGATACCATTCCTACCCTCACCATATACACTGGCCAAACACAAACATTCACATGCCTTTTCCTATCATCATCATCATCATCATGTTATAAACAATAAAGTAAATATGCATGAACAAATAATAGAAATATTGGATGACATGTTAAATGCACATACAAGCATACACGCATAGAATCAATATGGCATTGGACTCAAGAAGTAAAACAGTTTATTATTAACCAGTTAGTTTAGGTCTTGTTCCCTCACCTTAGCTTGCTAATAGATACTTTTCCAAGCTTTAGAATCACCTTTATAATGTTATTATATTGCTAGAAGACCTAACAAAGTCGATAAAATTTAATTAGAATTTATTTAGAATTTAAAAACCATTCTGTTAACTGAGGGTCGGAGGTAGGGTCGGAGTCCTGATCGACCATGGGTGCGACCCTCCCCATTCTGGACTTCCCGAACACTGAGGGTCAATAGTTAGGATCACCTAGGGTCGGATGGTCATCGACCCTCGGTGCGACCCTTGGCGTACTTTGGTTAATTTCCCTATTTTAGTCCATTCTTCGTGCTTGGGATCCTTTGGCTTGCTCCTACATTCCATTCAACATTCATTTCATGGTCTGGAACCATGAATCATCCACCTAAATAGCTTTCATGCATTCTCCTATGATTTTCCATGAAAACCTAACCATGGGTTGATGGTTTGGGTTTCTCCGAGATCACACTCTCATCAATATCTATCCTAAGGTCTGTAGAAACTCATGGAATTAGTATCCATACCTGAGAAGAATACTCCTTCTCTGCAACTCTTCTCTTTTGGCTAAATTCTCTTCCTTGCTTCTCTTCTTCTTCTTTTCCTTATCTTATCTTTCTCTCAATTCAATTAGGGTTGTGAAAGGAGTGAAAGAGGCTTAGGGATGTCCTTTAAATAGAGTAGGAACATCCTAAAATAAGTCCCATTGAGATTAGGAAAGAATCCAAATCGAAAATTAGGAAATTTCCTAATTTCAGTTTCTGACGGCAACCGAGGGTCGATGGGAGGGTCGATGATCCCGTCGACCCTAGGCTTCTAAGCTGTCCGACCCTCCCTTCAAAATAGAGGGTCTGACTTTCTATTTTGGGGGGTCCGACCCTCCTTGGCTGGGTATGCAACCCTCCCCCTAATTTAAGTGTTTTTGGGTTGATTTGATACCTGGGATCTCGATCTCCTTCACGCCCTTGGTCCACTTGACTCGACCATGATGGGTAAACCTGGTTCAAGGTGGTAAGACCGGGTTAGATTGACACGGGTCTTACAACTCCCCCTTACTTATAAAAATTTTGTCCTCGAAATTGTACGTACCTTCTGAATCAAATAAGTGAGGGTATTGCTTTCGCATAGCATTTTCTTCTTCCCATGTAATTTCTTCCATGTCTCTATTTTTCCATGTGACTTTAACATAATAGATATCTCGGTTGCGTAGACGTTGAACCTTTCGACTGGTGATTTCTGTTGGTGTTACTTCGAATGTCAAATCATCAGTCAATTCCGGCAAATCTACTGTCAAAACATGTGTTGGATCCTTGACATACTTCTTCAATAGGGAAATGTGAAATACGTTATGCACACTTGACATAGATGGTGGTAGCGCTAACTGATAAGCCACTTTCCCACGCTTAGCTAGAATCTCGTATGGCCCGACATATCTTGGACTTAGTTTCCCTTTCTGCCCGAACCTTTTTAATCCTTGCATAGGCGATACCTTCAAAAATACTTTATCACCTACGACAAACTCCAGATCTCTGCGTCGAGTATCTGCATATTGCTTCTGACGGTTCTGAGATGTTCTCACTCTTTCCTTGATAATGTCGACCACTCGACAAGTCTCTTCAACAAATTCCGGTCCAACAATACTACGTTCTCCAACTTCGTTCCAAAACAAAGGAGTTCGACACTTCTTGCCATACAGTGCTTCATAAGGTGACATCTGTATAGTAGCCTGATAGCTATTGTTATAAGCGAACTCGATCAGTGGTAATTTTTCATCCCATGATCCCTTGAAATCAATTACACATGCTCGTAGCATATCTTCTAAAATCTGAATTGTACGCTCTGACTGTCCGTGCATGCGTGGGTGGAATGCAGTACTGAACTTCAATGTTGTACCCATAGCCTTTTGCAATCCTTCCCAAAACTTGGACGTAAATCGTGGATCTCTATCAGACACAGTGCTTTCTGGAACACCATCTAATCGAACAATGTTATCCACGTACAGCTTTGCTAACCTTTTCAGTGTATACTGAGGTCGTATAGGTATGAAGCGAGCTGTTTTAGTCAGACGGTCCACAATCACCCAAACTGCGTCAACTACTCGAGGAGTTAGTGGTAGTCCCGTGACGAAGTCCATAGTGATGCAGTCCCATTTCCATGCTGGTTTTGGTAATGGCTGTAATAGTCCTGCGGGTCTTTGTCGTTCAGCCTTTACTTTCTGACAATTTAGGCATTGAGACACGAACTTGGTTACACTTGTTTTCATTCCCCTCCACCAATATAATTTCTTTAGATCATGATACATTTTTGTACTTCCAGGGTGTATCGAATAGATGGTGGTATGGGCTTCTTTCATCAGTCGGTGTCTAATGTCTACACTTTCTGTTTCGGGTATACATATTCTTCCTTTGTATTTCAGTACTTTCTCTTCGACCAAGGTGAACTCGGGATTAGTCCTACCTTTCTCGATATCTTCTTTTACTGTTCTCAGATAAGGATCTGATTTGATAGCTGTCTTCACTTCATCCATTATATCCGGTATAATCTTCAATGCAGCGAACATATTTGAAAATCCGATGAATAAACCCTTGGTTGGCTGATTCATCCGTTGCGTCTATCACATATTGCTCATTGCCGTGACTGAATACCATTCCGGTAGTACACATTGCTGCAGTTGTGCCTTGAGATTTTATCATTGCCTTTCTGCTCAACGCATCCGCTACTACATTAGCTTTTCCCGGATGATACTGGATATCACAATCATAGTCTTTCAATAGTTTCAGCCATCTCCTTTGTCTCATATTCAATTCTTTTTTATTAAATAAATAAGACAGACTTTTATGGTCTGACTTAATCTGAAATTTCGCTCCGTATAGGTAATGTCTCCATATCTTGACAGCATGTACTACTGCCGCTAACTCCAGATCATGAGTGGGATAATTTTTCTCATGTGTCTTTAACTGTCTTGAGGCGTAAGCAATTACTTGCTCTCCTTGCATAAGCACACATCCTAATCCCAGTCCTGACGCATCAGTGTATAAGGTAAATGTCTGTCCTGGAACAGGAATAGTCAAAATCGGAGCTGATATCAATCTGGTCTTCAATGTTTGAAAGCTCTTCTCACATTTATCCGTCCACACAAACTTTTTCCCTTTCTTAGTCAGACTGGTGAGAGGTACGGCAATCCGAGAATATTCTTCAATGAATCTCCGATAATAACCGACGAGACCCAGAAAACTTCTAATTTCTGAAACGCTCTTTGGTGCTTCCCACTTTACAATAGCCTCGATCTTGCTGGGGTCCACTTTGATACCTTCTGCGGATACTACATGGCCTAGGAAGGCGACTTCACTTAGCCAAAACTCACACTTGGTAAATTTGGCATATAACTTCTCTTTCCTTAAACGCTGTAGGGCGGCGTTTAGGTTCTTGATATAGGTTTCTTTGTCCTTGGAGTATACCAATATATCATCAATAAATACTATAACCGACGTATCCAACATATCCTGGAAGACCCGGTTCGTAAGTTCCATAAAAGTTGCGGGCGCATTTGTTAATCCGAAGGACATGACCAAGAACTCATAATGTCCATATCTGGTCCTGAAAGCTGTCTTCGGAATATCAGCCTCTTTAATCTTCAACTGATGATAGCCTGACCGAAGGTCGATCTTAGAAAATACTTTTGCTCCTTGTAACTGATCGAACAAGTCATCGATCCGAGGTAGTGGATATCGATTCTTGATTGTCAGTTTATTCAACTCCCGATAGTCGATACATAACCGAATGCTACCATCCTTCTTCTTTACGAATAATACCGGTGCTCCCCATGGTGATATACTGGGTCGAATATAACCCTTGTCCAGCAGTTCCTGTAGTTGCACTTTCAGTTCCTTCAGTTCAGTCAGAGCCATTCTGTAAGGTGCTCTTGATACTGGTGCGGCTCCAGGTATAAGGTCTATCACAAACTCTATGGCTCGGTCAGGTGGTAATCCTGGTAGTTCCTCTGGGAATATGTCAGGGTAGTCCCGCACGACATCAATATCTTTCATTCGTGGTGCTTCCTCGGTTAGGTCGACCACTGATACTAGATACCCGACTGCTCCCTTCTCAAGGCACTTCTTAGCCTTTAGTGCTGAGAGTATAAGTTTGCGTCTACGGGGAAGTTTGGTTCCCAAAAAACTAAATTCTGCTCCTTCTTTGTCTTTAAATGTTAGCTTATTTTTGGCACATAATAAGTTTGTAGAATGCCGAGCTAACCAGTCCATTCCCAAGATGACGTCAAAGTCTGCCATCTCAAGTTGTATCAAGGTTGCATCTAAGGTTTTCTCGCCAATGAGAACTGGACATGGTCCATAAGCTTTCTCTAATTCCACTTCTAACCCCATCGGTGACCGTACAAGTAATTTGTAGTCTAATGTTTTGATGGGTAAGTTTATCTTCTTTTCGAATGACACAGATATAAATAAATGAGTAGCTCCTGAATCAAAGAGTACTCTGGCGGGTACGCCATTTATAGGTACGATACCTGTGATTTATTTTACTTAGTCTACATGCTCATACAATGTAATTACAACTTAAAAGGTTTCAGTCATACCTGTGACCACATCGGGTGATGCGGCAGCATCTTCGGATGTAACAATGTATACTCGTCCTTGATGTACTTGCTTTTTGGGTTTAGGACAATCCCTGATCATATGTCCCACTTGGTTGCAGTTGTAATATCTCGGACCTTCAGAATTTGGCTTCGATTGTTGCTGGGCTGCTTGAGTGGTTTTGGGTGCAGTAGTGAAATTCTGAGGACGGAAAGGTTTATATGTCTTGTTACTACCTCCGTTGTAAGAATTTTCCGCTGGCATTTTCATACCTCTGTTCTGTGTAAAGTAGCTTTCCTTCTGGCTCGATTCAATAACTCGAGCGATTTGGACAGCTTTATTATAAATCTTCTTTTCTAAGCCCAGAACGTGCTCTCTGATGTTTCCTCTAAGTCCTGTGACAAACCTACGGGTCTTGGTGTCCTCTTCTTGCATGCTAAGTGGTGCGAAGAAAAACAGCTCCTCATAACGCTGTTGATATGCATCCACAGACATCTGTCCTTGATATAAACTCAGGAACTCCTTCTCCATTAAATCTCTGAAGCTTCGTGGAAAATACTTCTTAAAGAAAGCTTCTTTATAAATGGCCCAAGTCAATAGGGCGTGCTTGGTTAGTAAATAGGCCCATGTAGATTTCCACCAATGATGGGCGTCGTCTTTGAGCATGAAAGTGGCACATAGTACCTTCTCTTCCTCAGTGATAGTCATCATAAGAAAATTTTTCTCCATCTCGTCGATCCAATGTGCTGGCCATAAAGGATCAGACGATTTGCCGTTAAATTCCCTAGGCTTCATTTTAAAAAATTTCTCAACTAGTCGCGAGGGGTCCATCTGATTTTGGGGATATGCCCCCAAACATGGGTTGTGGATACTGATAGTTAACCTGAGCTGCTTTCAGATCTGGTACTGAAATCTGTGCAGCAGGTTGTTGAGGTGTTTGAGGTGCTAGGTGGTTACCCACCGGTGCGGCACTAGCTTGTCCCGTCTGCATGGGTGTAGCATGTGCGGCTTGGAACATAATTCCCATTGCAACTTGCATTTGAGCCTGCGCATGTTGCATCCGTTGCAGCTGTTGTGCTAAATTCATCACCACTGTTGCTAACTCTGGTGGTGGAGGTGGCAAATTTGTAGGATTTCCCTGATCTGGATTTCCTGGGACATATATATTCTCCTGGCTAGTTTCCTCCACAGGTGGTGGTGGTGGAACTGCATTTCGGCTCTGTCTGGTTACTCTTCTTCCAGACATAATTTCCTTCTGAGATGGGTGGTGCCTGAAAATCATCAAAATAGGTGAGACAATAATTTATATTCCATGTAGACACGCTAACCGATATAAAATTCCAAATTTCAGCTTATTTTATAAAAAAAATACTGTCTTTTCTATGCAGGGTCAATGGTGAGGGTCGATGGTATGTCCGACCCTTAGTATCCGACCCTGGGAATGTCCTGTTCTTCCCGAGAGCTGAGGGTCGATGCGAGGGTCGATGGGTATCCGACCCTCAGTATCCAACCCTTAGTTTTTTGTCAGATTCCCGAGAGCTGAGGGTCGATGGGAGGGTCGATCTGAGGGTCGATGGTTATGATCCAATTGTCCGACCCTCAGACCAAAAATCAGATTTTTAAGATCCGATTTTGGGTCATTTTTTTATTATTTCCCTCCCATTTCGACTCATCTCTCCCTTCTGAGTTGCTACAGTGCCACTCCACTATTCTTGATCGGTTTGAGTTCGGGTTTCGATGTCCATATCATCTCTGCAGGTATGTTTTCTCATTTTTACCTGTTTTTAGGTTTATATTTTTAGGTTTTTGCCCATTTAACGTATTTTTTCCAAATTAAACTTTTTTCAATTGTAAAAATTCGATTTTTATTGGGGGCTTTTGTTATTGGTGTCTCAAGGAACGAAAGCCCTCAAAATTTTTTGAGTTTCATCGGTTGGTTATCGAGAACTTGGATTTTCGCTCTTTTTGCCTTAATTCATCGAAATTTTTTAATTTCTTGAAATTCCTTCACATTGGACTTCATTAGTTCCAAATTCCTACTGTGTGAGTGTTGTAGGATATGTAGGAACCTACGTAAGCCTTCCTGCCCACGTGTATGGGTGAAAAGTGAAGCTTTTGGCCAACTTACGTCGTTATAATGCTAAATTTTCAGATTTTTATCCTTCTAATTCCTTATCTGTTTTTTTTTTCTTTCTTCTTCGCAGATACCATGGCTCGTACTAAAGTACCCAGAGTTCGTGATCCACTTCGCTTCCGCTCCAATGAAGCAGAGGCACAGTATGCCGACTATGCTGGTAAGAAAGTGGAGGGTGGTCGTATGGTGAACTTAGCTGAGCTAGCCTTGTTCAACGTAGAGAGAGCATTCGGTGACATGGGGTGGGTCCCTGTCATCACTTATGACGCATGCACATGTCTGGATTTGGTGCGCCAGTTCTATTGTAATCTCCAGGTGGTGGGGAATTACAATGACGTTGAGCGCGGTCAAGAGTTGCGCATCACCAGCTACGTCAAAGGGGTGAATATCTCATTTGGTTATCGGCAACTGGCCGACCTACTGGGCATACCCTATGATGGCCCCATGGTGTACTGTGCGCCTGGGGAGCCCCAGTTTGTTTCCATGGAGATGAGGGCAGAGATCGACACTCAGCTGCTACGACCTGATCGCTGGCAGATGAGAGCTTGTTACATGCGTCCAGCTCCACGGGTCTTCTGCAAGATTATCCAGCATAATCTGATTCCGTATAGTGGGCACTACGAGAGGGTTTCTCAGCTGACCCAGTTTCTGATATATAGCATCTGCACTAGACAGCCAGTCTGCCTCCCCTATATCATCATGCGGACCATGATTAGTGCTACATTGTCCGGTCATAGGGGTAACCTACCCTATGGGCGTATGATCACTGTTTTACTGACCCGCCTGGGGGTTGACATAGTAGATGAGAAGATTCAGGAGAAAACCTTCTCGTCGCCTCTAGATTGGGAGGCTATCTGCAAGATGGGTATGCGAGATGCCCAAGTTAGTGACGAGGAGAGGAACGAGATGGTGCGCCCTCACACTCGCATCGAGATGGCTGACGCTGAGGCCGCTGCTAGAGCTCATGTGGATCCTATCGACGATGACGACCGTATGTATATGGATGTTGACTCGATACCACTACCTTCACCCACGCATGCGGCTGGTGTTGGTACTTCTTCTACGGCAGATCCGGTATCGGAGACCGGTCCTTCTCATGCGGCTGGTCCTTCACGCCCACCTTCTGATATGATGGAGATGCTGCAGGAGATCAGGGAGGCTCAGCGAAGATCTGATCTAAGGATGGAGGAGTTACTAAACGCTCAGCGTGTGAGAGTAGATGAGCTGTTAGCCGCCCAGCACATATCAGACACGCGGATGAGAGAGCTCATAGAGGTTCAGCGTGCGACTGATCGAAGGGTAGCCGATCTCACAGCTAGTCTATAGACGACCCAGACTCAGATAGCCTGGTTGACTAGAGTCTATGCTGAGGACTATGACAGAGATCGTGAGGCACCGCCTCCTCCTTCACCTCCAGCTCCTTGATTGTATTTATTTTCCTTGTACTACAGAGTAACTGTCCGGGTTGTAGACTGTACTCTGCTTTAGTTATGCATATACATTTTGTTTCTCTCTCTCATTGTATGTAACTTGTTTCTCCTTTAATAGATGCATTATTCACTTTTTAAATTTGGTCTCAACCATCACTTGTGCTTACAGTGTGTTAATATTACTGTTTTTACTTTTATCCTATCTTAGTTCACAATTGTCTTGAATGTATGTTAGTTCAGCAGACAAGGTCTGAGATGCTCTGATACCAAGTTGTCACACCCCAATTCCGCACTATTCAGAATGGTGTGATGAACCGCTAACAAACCAACGGTTCAATCAGGATCTCAAATAGGCTATATCCGTGTTATCTAAACTCCACACATCCACATTCATAATCAGAGTAAATACACAATAGCGAAAGTCTTAAAATAAAATGAACTGAGAATCTATGTGATATTAAAATTTAAATAACAAATTATTCTGTATCAACTAAGACATAAATAAATAATATCAAATACATGTCTTTAACAAATCCCAAAATAAATAAAACTATAAATCTACTCGAATACACATGAGTTGCACTCGCAAGAGACATCATGTGTATCCGCTCCATCTTCAGCTTCCATCGCGGCTACATTCCCGTACGCTGGAGCATTGACATAGTCTTCAACTGTGAAACCTGCATCATCAACTAAAAATATTCGACGTCGAGGGGTGAGCACACACCATGGCTCAGTGAGCAAACAAAACAATGCAACAATACATATGCATGCAATCAATTTATATCTTTGGTCTGGTTTATAGTTTGCACTGTGCTATAGAAAGGATAGGTGGCCACCGCACCTCTATACACAAGTGTGTGGATACGCCCAATGACTCCAACACTGTCGCCCACAACACCCAAAATGGCACAATATACACCCCATGAAAACGGTATGGCTGTACCGGTTGATACCATACCAACAAATAAACCCCTCCTGGCAAGGGTTGCAAACTGGGCTCGCAACTAACCAATCCTAATGCCAAACAGTGTATCCAAGGCCTCACTCCAGCATCCCTCAGACAACCCGTAGGGATAGAGCTAAGGCCCCTCGGTAGAGTATAGGACTCAAGGACCGAGATCCTCCTTGATGCCCTACGTCGCAATAGTTCTGCTAAGGTAATGGCGATACGACGACATCAGTGGACATGACTTGGGTAGACCATAGCACAATATACACCCCATGAAGAACGATCATGGTTGTACCGGTTGATACCATTCCTACCCTCACCATATACACTGGCCAAACACAAACATTCACATGCCTTTTCCTATCATCATCATCATCATCATGTTATAAACAATAAAGTAAATATGCATGAACAAATAATAGAAATATTGGATGACATGTTAAATGCACATACAAGCATACACACATGGAATCAATATGGCATTGGACTCAAGAAGTAAAACAATTTATTATTAACCAGTTAGTTTAGGTCTTGTTCCCTCACCTTAGCTTGCTAATAGATACTTTTCCAAGCTTTAGAATCACCTTTATAATGTTATTATATTGCTATAAGACCTAACAAAGTCGATAAAATTTAATTAGAATTTATTCAGAATTTAAAAATCATTCTGTTAACTGAGGGTCGGAGGTAGGGTCGGAGTCCTGATCGACCCTGGGTGCGACCCTCCCCATTCTGGACTTCTCGATCATTGAGGGTCGATAGTTAGGATCACCTAGGGTCGGATGGTCATCGACCCTCGGTGCGACCCTTGACGTACTTTGGTCAATTTCCTTCTTTTAGTCCATTGTTCGTGCTTGGGATCCTATGGCTTGCTCCTACATTCCATTCAACATTCATTCCATGGTCTGGAACCATGAATCATCCACCTAAATAGCTTTCATGCATGCTCCTATGGTTTTCCATGAAAACCTAACCTTGGGTTGATGCTTTGGGTTTCTCCGAGATCACACTCTCATCAATATCTATCCTAAGGTCTGTAGAAACTCATGGAATTAGTATCCATACCTGAGAAGAATAGTCCTTCTCTGCAACTCTTCTCTTTTGGCTAAATTCTCTTCCTTGCTTCTCTTCTTCTTCTTTTCCTTCTCTTCTCTTTCTCTCAATTCAATTAGGGTTTGTGAAAGGAGTGAAAGAGGCTTAGGGACGTCCTTTAAATAGAGTAGGAACATCCTAAAATAAGTCCCATTGAGATTAAGAAAGAATCCAAATAAAAAATTAGGAAATATCCTAATTTCAGATTCTGACGGCAACCGAGGGTCGATGATCCCGTCGACCCTAGGCTTCTAAGCTGTCCGACCCTCCCTTCAAAATAGAGGGTCTGACTTTCTGTTTTGGGGGGTCCGACCCTCATTGGCTGGGTATGCGACCCTCCCCCTAATTTAAGTGTTTTTGGGTCGATTTGATACCTGGGATCTCGATCTCCTTCACGCCCTTGGTCCACTTGACTCGACCATGATGGGTAAACCTGGTTCAAGGTGGTATGACCGGGTTAGATTGGCACGGGTCTTACAGGTGGTCCAAGATAGATTTATTCCAGGTGTAAACCAGCCCTTACATCTATCTGATAAGAAGTATCAGGGGATTTTTATCCTAAGAATACTATTTTTGGGTTCCAAGCCTTTAATAAATTCTAAATAATTTATAGAGAGTCACCAACCAAGTTTGGCCGAGATCTGCCATCAGAATGGCGTACGGGTGGTGCTGGACAGCACTTCATGACGACTAAGTCATGTGGCTCGTCCCATTGACCGCACGTCAGAACATGGTCTGATGGTCTCCAAACTCTTCCTATGTGATTTCCCATAATTCTTTTGTCCAAGATTGTGGAGTTTGAGCTCCAAACTCAATTTTTATGCTAGGTTTTAGATACCATTTCGATTATCCATTAATCGAGATTTCAGATCTGATCTTAATACTTTGGATCTGACTTCTAGGCATTCAGATCCTTTTATTGATCCATGATCCGAGTTTCCAAGGGTCAACTCAAGATCCCTAAAGGTTATCCTTTTTTCCAAAATCCGTAGATCGTTTATTTATATTCTCAATGATTTATTCCAAGCTTATAGTTGTACCATGTATACCATCATCCAATATTTAGATCGGTGAACGATAGTCTACACTTATCGCTCCGCCATGAATAATGGATCAATAATTCTTCGATTGCGTTAGCCACGGTGATCACATTACGATGGCACAAGCAATAATACGGGAGACATCGTCTAGCATTTATTAATCCTTTCATAACCAGTTTACTACATTATCTGATCTATTCCATCTATAGAAGAATACTTACAAGGATTTGTCCTTTCAAGTGCTCCAGCAACAGTGTTGACTATCCTGAGGTAAGTTCTCTCCCTAGTTCTCTGCGGCTCCTCTTCTCTCTTTCTCTCATTCTCTTCCTGCTGGGGCGGTACTGAGAGAAAAGTTTCTCTCTTCTTCTTTTCTTCTTCCTTCCTTCTCCTCTCTTCTTCTTTATCAGTTCATGCATTAGAGCTCTCTCTCTCTCAATCTCTTCTGTGGTTTTATAGCCTAATTGAGAGAATGGAGAGGGATAGAGATCTCTTTCTCCCAAATCGGTAAGCATGGGAACCCATTGATGGAAAGGAGATGATCCTCCTCCCTCACTTTCCATTCCTAGTTCAATCAAGGATGGCTTACCATGAATAAGTCCATTATAGTGAATCATTGAGGGAGAAATAGCTTTTCAAACTGTGGGCCCCATTTACAGTTCATGTAAGATCGCACTCCATGAACCCGATCTAAACCTCTATTTCATGTCATAATAGGTCTTCGAATTATAATCGGACCAGACAGGACGAGTGGATGATAATTAGGTATAAAAATGGATTAAAATTGTTGATAATTTTCATACCGGTCTCATGATACCAGTCGACCGGTATGTCTGCGAGGGCAGACTAGTCAGATCCTGAAATGGATCTTTGTGGGTCCCGCTTATCAAATCTCAGCCCTAGAGACTTTTCTAACATGGGAAAACTTCCCTAAACTCCATCCTAGCCTATTTAAGGACCTTTAAACCTCTTTAAACCTCTTTGATTGATTCTCACAAACCCTAGAAAAGAGAAGGAGATCTGAAGAGGAGAAGGAGCTGGGAAAGGTTGAAGAGGAGTTTTCGTTGGATGAAGAACACCGTAGTTCCTGAACCAACGGTAAGTACCTATAATTTTCTCTAGGTTAAGTGTTATTGATGAATGATCAATACCATGCACGGCTAGGTATTGCTCTAAAACCCTAAATTGTCGTTAAACCCTAATTCGATTGATAAACCCTAGATTGAATTCTAAACTAAGGTTTTTTAGAACGTAGGACCTGAATGGAAGGTAAAACAAACCCTAAAATGTTGTTCAGACCTAGAATGCATAAAAGGAACCCTAGAAGCCATAATGGGTGACCGACGGAAGATGAACACCAAGTTGGTGGTCTTTCAGAAGCATACCGATCGACCATACCAGTGGCACTAGGTGCGACCGGTACCTCTCAGGTAGCCTTGTAAGACCCGTATCAAACTAACCCGGTCTTACCACCTTGAACCAGGTCTACCCATCATGGTCGAGCCAAATGGATCAAGTACGTGAGGGAGATCGCGATCCCAGGTATTAAACTGACCCAAAAATACTAAAATAAGGGGGAGGGTCGCATACCCAGCAAGGCAGGGTCGGACCCCCCTTAGTACTAAAGTCAGACCCTGAGTTTTTAACCGAGGGTCGAAAATTCTAGAACCAGGGGTCGACGGGATCTCTAACCCCTCATCGACCCCTAGTTTGTCGACAGAAACTGTGAATTAGGAACTTTCTAAATTTTAATGGGATTCTTTCCTAATCTCAATGGGACTTATTTTGGGAGTTTATACTCTATAAATAGGACGTCCCTAAGCCTCTTTTACTCCTTTTAGAACCCTAATTAGATTGAGAGAAAGAGAAGAGAAAGAGAAGAGAAAGAGAAGAGAAGGAAAAGTGGAGAAGAAGATCAAAGAGAAGGCTTCAGAGAACCAAGCCTAATTCTCAGGTATGGATACTATCTCCATGTAATTCTACAGACCTTAGAATAGATAGTAAAGAGGATATGATCTAGGAGAAACCCAAATCATCAACCCATGGTTATGTTTTCATGGAAAACCATGGGGGAAATCATAAAATCCATAAAGGTGAATGAACTACGGTTCTAGATCATAGAACATGTGTGGAATGGATTGTAGAAGTAAGCCATAGGACCCCAAACACGAAGAATGGACTGTAGGATGAGAATTTTAACTAAACCCACAGGGGGTCGTACCGGGGGTCGATGGCCAATCGACCCTACCAGACCCTAACAATCGACCCCCAGTGTTCGGGAAATCCAGACTGTGGGTGGTCGCACCCAGGGTCGATGGAACCTCCGACTCTAGCATCGACCCCCAGTTAACAGTAGACTTTTTAAAATCAGAATTAATTCTAATTAAATTCTATCGACTTGATTAGGTCTTCTAGTGATATAATAGTGATATTTACTTGATTCTTAAAGCTTGAAAGAGGATCTATGATCAAGCAAAGGTGAGGGAACAAGACCTAAACTAATTGGTTAATAATATACTGTTTTATTCTTGAGTCCAATGCCATGATTGATTCTATGTGTGTATGCTTGTTATGTGCATTCAACATGTCATCAAATATTTCTATTATTACTGTTCATGCATATTTTAATTATTGTTTATAACATGATGATGACGATGATGATAGTAATAGGCATGTGGATGTATGTATGTGGTTGGTGTGCTTGATGCGAGCGAGTATCAGGGGGAGGTGTCATAGGCGGGGCCTTAGCACTCTAGCTCTATCTCTAACTCAAGTCTTGTCCATTGACATCGTCATATCTCCATTACCTTAGCAGAACTATTACGTCGTAGGGTATAAGGGGAGGTGGTCTCGGACTATGTAGTCTCTGACTCTGCCTGGGGGCCTTAGCCCTATCTCTATGGACGTATTGAGGGATGCTGGGGTGAGGCCTTGGATACATTGATTGACATTAGGATTGGTTAGTTGCGAGCCCAGTTTGCGAGCCCTCGCCAGCAGGGGCTTACATGTTGGTATGGGCAACTGGTACAGCAATAAACGTGACCTTTGTGTGTACATTGTCCATGGTGGGTGCATGTGGGACGACAATAAACGTTACCTTTGGGCAGCTTCACACACTCGTGTATAGAGGTGCGGCGGCCACTTATCCTTTCTATAGCACATTGCAAACTTATTTACCAGACCAAAGATATGAATTGAATGCATGCATATGTTTGTTGCATTGTTTTGTTTGCTCACTGAGCCATGATGTGTGCTCACCCTCTCGACGTCGAATATTTTTAGTTGATGATGCAGGTACCACTGTTGAAGATTATATGAGTGCTTCGGTATATGTGCATGTTGCTGCAATGGAAGCCGAAGACTTAGTGGATACGCATGACTCCTCATGCGAGTGCAACTCATGCGTATTCGATTAGATTTTTCATTTGAACTTATTAAGGAAATGTAATTGATATTTTATTTACTTATGTCTCAGTTGATACAACATAAATTGATACTTTATTTATGATTATCACAATTAGATTCCTCAGTTCATTTACTATAAGACTTCCGCTATTGTGTATTTATTCTGATTATGGTTGTGAATGTGTATGGTTTTATTTTTAATGGACATAGCCTATTAGAGATCCTGGTTGAACTGTTGGTTTATTAGCGGTTCATCACACCATTCTGAATGGTGCAAAATTGGGGTGTGACAAGCCTGCCAAGGCTGTCCTATCAACTATTCCGGTTACGCCACTATACAGTGACCTGTGATCGGTATTTGCAATCGGTATGTCTAGAATGGGTTGGTTTTTGACCAAGTTGGTTTCTGACCGATGTAAAACCTATGGATCTAATTCTAACTAAACCTTAACATCTTGTAGGACCTTGTGATAGCGAGTTTGGACTTTGTGACGCGGAGCAAGCTAGCAATCAAGCGTCATGTAAGGGAATCAAACCTAAACCCTAATAACTTAACAACAATAAAACGTTGTTAATAATTATTTTTCCATGGAATATTGTTTGTGCATACTCACATGTCATCTTTACTTTCAGTTATTATATTGTTCATGCATACTCGCTATGCTAGGATGTGATTGTTAGGCATGTGATTGTTTTTATTGGAGAGTGGAATGGAAAGGGCCTGGGGTCTTGGATCATTCCTCACATTTTAGCATGCTTGGTGCTAGTAGGGTATCAAGGGAAGGACGTGGCACTGTGGTCTCTGGCCTAGCCACCAGACTTAAGCCCTATCTCTATGTCGTAGGGAGCTATGCTGGGATAAGGCCTACTGTAATGACATGTAGGATTGGTTAGTTGCGAGTCTAGTTTGCATGCCCTCACTAATAGGGGCTTCCATATTGGTATGGTTAGGGTATCAGGAGAAGTATTGGCGGTATGTGATCCGGACACTTTAGCTCTATCTCTATTCCATGGTGGGTGCATGTGGAATGACTGTGGTGTTTGATCCATTGGACGGATTCACACACTCTTGTATAGAGGTGTGGTGGCTGCCAAACCTTTCTATATCACATTGCAAACATAAAAACCAAACCAGAAATGTGAATGTTACTCATGCATATAGTTTGTTGCATTCTCTAGTTTTCTTACTGAGCTATGTTGTGAGCTCACCCTTGTGCATACACCATTTTTAGATGTTGATGCAAGTTATACTATAGAGGATTACATGGACGCTCCAGTGTATGGAGGTATTGCTGCTCTGGAAGTGCAAGCAGGAGAGAACGAGCATGACGTTTCATGCGAGTGCCCTTACTGCGTGTACCTCTAGGATACTTTAATTTAGTTATTTTATTTTAGTTGGATTTATAAACAATGTAAAGATATTTTATTTATGTTTTGGTGTGGAGAATAATTGGTTACTATATTTATAATGTAGAACTCAGTTCATTTAATTTAATACTTCCACTATTTTTATTTATAATATAATTATGGTTATGTGCAATGGTTTGTATAAGTGGATACGGTCTTATCGAGATCCTAGTGTGAACCGTTGGTTTAGTGGTGGTTTACTCACACTTCTGGTTCAGTCAAAATTTGGGTGTGACAATTCATCTCAATCCGAGTTTACGCACAGGGGTTGTGGCTGGGCCGTGCGACACGTATTCAACCACACCTCCTTGGTCATGAGCCGGACCTCTTGTTGGCTGGCCAGCTTAAGTTCATGCATGCCAGACTCTTAGGAGTTGCTTGGTCTAGGTTTGAGGTTTCTTCTAGTGCTATTTCGAGCACTCTAGTCACACGAAAGGCCCAAGGTAGCAACTTGGTGTCACCTCATGAGTACGTCATTACCTTTAATCATAATAGTATTGCACATAGGAAGACCCGACACATGCCCATTATGGTCATATCATAACGGGATTTGGGGCACAGGTCTTACAGGCACTTACAATTATCATACTTGACTGTAGTTGATAGTTGCATGCATTTGCTTGTTGCACATTTAGTTTTCTTGCTAAGCTCAGTGGTTGAGCTTACCCTTGTGCGCATAACTATTTTTAGAACTTGTAGGTCCTTCGTTCGTTGCTTTAGGTAGCTTATCATCCAATGTAGAGGATGAGGACAGTGAGTCTGAGGAGGAGATTCGTGATCCTTAGGATGATTCGTATAGTTTGCTCATGGGCTTAAGATATGCCTATGATTTTACTTTCTTTAGATTTGGATTTTATTTATTTGGGATTCGTATTTAGGGATAAACTTTAATCAATGGTTTCTTTAATGTTCTTTTATTTATTTAGAACGTTTTAGATGTCAGTTGAAGAATTGACTCTTAAGTTATAAGACTTCTGCTACATAATGATTCTCTTAATTTTTTATAAATATTTTAATTGGAAATGGAAATTTTGAGATGTTTTAATTTACTTTGATAATCTGGTGAGTTATATATTATGGTTAGGGTTGACATGTGGAATACTGTGACATGCAATCCTAGAAGGGGATTTCTTGTGTTTTAATAGGATGGAGAGATCTCGTTGCATTCCATAGTATCGATACATCAGGAATGGGGTGTGACAGAGCTCATGTTAGAGAGCTGACCATTGCGTACGCCATTCTTCTTAGATGATATTACAAGTACCATTGTTTCTGATTATCTGAATGCACCAGTGATTTCTTAATTAGCCCAGATAGGAGGGATGTCGTATGAAGATGAAACACATGACGTGGACTGCGAATGCAATGCATATGTCTTCGATGGATAGATCTTTGTGATGAAGAGTCATTGGAACATTGAACAATTTTATTTTATTATTTTCTTTTGGAATGATTAAATTACATTTAGTTAGCCCATGGCTTATAGGGCAATAGTACTTTTAGTTTGATTTTAAAGATGATTGGTGAACAAGTTTTAAAAGATGTAATACACTGGTACCATTACTCTTATTTACAATTATAATGCTTATAGTTATTTAGTTATCTTCCGCTATTTATTACTCTGGATTGTATATGTGGCATTGTGTTGGCAAGTGGTTGGTATGTGTGTGCACTACTTATGAGGTGCTGGCAGGATCACATCCACATCCAAACTATGATGTTGATCTAGTCGTATCCCAAAAAAAAAATTTCAGATCAGTATTTTGGGGTGTGACACGAAGTTTCCTCCGATAATTCTCCTCTCACCGACTTCTTCTCAATACAATGGAGTATGAAATCTCCTTCAATATAGGGCTTCATATGGAGCCATGTCAATACTTGCTTGGTAGCTATTGTTGTAGGTGAATTGTAAAACCCGTACCTAGAAAACCCGGCCTAACTCGGATTTTCTTACCATGTCAAGGTTTTCCACCGCCAAAGAACCCGATCCCATGTCGACTTGAAGATTAACTCGAACCAGGTATGAACCATTTTGCTAACATTTCAAAATTTTAAACTATGTGTCCTTAAAACCAGGCACTGGTCTCAACAATCAGCCTCAATCAGTCGGAGTCGGATGGTTGCTGCCGGTAAAGCCTGAATAGTCTACCCGTGAATGCCAATTTCAAAACTCCATTTCAAAGCATTATGGGAATATTCGCTAGACCTAAGGACGACCCCAATGGGTCCCACTTCACTCCTAACTGATCTAGAACTGGTTGAGGAAGTGGAGAACCTAAGGGATTCTTCAAGATGCCAATTGGCAATCCCTTACAGTCTTCCATTCCCTAAGGAGTTCTACCCCAAGAGGGAGACTCCTAAACCATAAAATCTTCTCCGAAACCCTCTCTCTCTCAGAGTACCATTCCTAAACCTAAAGTTCTAATGCGTTCTCAGAGAGAGGAGAGAGTTGAAGGGGGAAGAAAGAGGCTGGGAGGAATAATTACCTTAGAGTTCACCAGCGAGTTTCAATATCATTGACAATCCATTCAAGACCGTTGTAAGTAAACCCTACCTTCCTTTGTAATGGATTATAATATAAAAAGAATGGATGAAATCATGGATCATCAACCATTAATGGAGCCACTGTCCATCGATGGCTGAGTATCAAAAAGTTCCATCGATTTTGACTCTAGTAGATACTTTACAAAATTTCTAATAAGAAACCCTAGTCTAATTGGTAAATCATTAATGACTTCATAAGCTTAGAATAGGGTTGATAATCCCACATGGATGTCAAGCCATGGGTTTCAAAATGGAGTTCCATAATAAGAAATCCATTGTTGGAATCCCAGACAAGAAAACCCAGACCAACTCTTTGGAGGAGGTTCGATCGCAACTTATTGATCACGAAATACCCAATCGGATTTGCGACCGGATGCATTAATGAAGCATCTAAAAAGTAACTGGCCTCGACATCGAGTCGAGATACCTGTGACAGGACCTACGACTGGTTGGGAACAGAAGGGTTCCCAAGAGCAACCAGTTTCGACACCAGCCTCGACTACTCGAAGCCAGATAGTCGCGATCAATTAGCCCCAGGAAGTCCTGAATTAGGCTGAATTTATTATACCAAGTAAATAATGAAATTCCCATACAATAGGTGACTCATACGTAACCAAAAGTGACCGTTTAACTGGGAATAACAATTATCTTCAAATCTCAGGTGAGGGGACAAAACTCTTGTCCTATGTGTGGAATGTTTTTCTATCCTGTTTATGCTTGTGAATGTATTGAATTGATTATGTTAACATGTCATCCAATAAATCTGTTAGCATGCATCTGTATCTTTATTATGAATATTGTGAATGTATGTGAATGTAAATGTGAATTGTGAGAAGTAGTGAAACAGTTGAGGACCGTAGGATTTGACTCACTTGATTGATGACTTGTAATGTTCTTGCACCCTAAGTAGGATGACAACATCTAGGCAGGTGGTCGGATGGACTGGGATTCCTGTTGGATATGTGGGTGAACTACAAAGGGGTGACATGTAGGATGATAATTAGTGGAATGACCCATGTATGTGACCCTAGCCAACAAGGGGTTAGGTGTTGGTACAGATGGGGGAAGAGGGTAGGTATTGAAAATGTTCGTTGGAATTGGCCAAACCTTTGCCCTTGTACTATCTGTCTTGAGATGATGCGTAGGAACACCAGGGCTATTGGTGTAGGTTAATGAGTATCTATTCTCTCATGTGCATGGAGGTTATGGTCAGCTTGGGTGATGGTGATTAGGCCATCCCATAGCTATAGCATACATTATACCAGACCAGTAGTGTAAACTAGAAATAATAATTTGATCATGCATAATTCCATTTGCCTATATATTTTCTCACGAGCTCAAGTTGGATAGTTCACCCTTGCGTACACAAAATTTTTAGTTGATGTTACAGATACCACTGTAGCTGATTATGTGAATGCTCCAACTGTGACATACAACCTCTAGAGGGAGATGACGTGACGCTGACTATGAGTGTGACGCATGCATGTTTGAGTAGGATAAGCAAGAGATGATGTGTCAATTGCTGTGGAATGTTGAAGCTTTTCTTTAGTTTAGTTTATTGTTTTGATTTTATTTATTTATATAAGTACTATTTTTATGGCCTAGTGTTATAGGACTGAATTAAGAATGGTTTTATTTGTTAGTTGTGGATGGTTGAACCAGAATAAGTCAGATACAATGTTAATTATTTTATTTAAAGTATTAATAGAAGCTTAGTTGATTTTGTAAGACCCGTACCGAACTAACCGGTTTTACCACTTTATACCAGGTCTACCTATCATGGTCGAGCCACATGGACCAAGTGCGTGAAGGAAATCACAAGACCAGGTATGAAATTGACCCAAAAATAGTAAAATGGAGGGTAGGGTCGCATGCCTAAACAGGTAGGGTCGACCCCACCTCAACAGGATCCAACCCATGGTTTTCAGGTCCTAGGGTCGGATGACTTGAGACCCTAGGGTCGACGGATTCTGCGACCCTAGCATCGAACCTCGGCAAACTGATAGAAACCGGAAATTAGAAAACTTTCCTAATTCAAAGGGGACCTTTCCTAAACTTGTTGGGATGGATTTTGGGAGGTTTTCCTCTATAAATAGGATGTCCCTTAGCCTCTTTCACTCCTTTTGAAACCCTAATTGATAGTGAGAGAAAGAAAAGAGAAGGAGGAGAAGAAGAAGAGAAGGAAAATTTGAGAAGACAACTAAAGAGAAGGAATTCAGAGGAATCTCTGAATCTCAGCAACCCTAAGGTATGGATACATTCTCCATAAACTATGTAAGACCCTAAGAATTGTTTATGAAGAGGTTAGGGTTGGGAGAAACCCAAATCATCTACCCATGGATGAGTTTCGAAGGAATCCATGAAGGTAATCATCATAGGGGATGGAAAGTGTGTAAAAACATAGCTATGAGCCATAGAACATTCTTACGATGGACCTACAAGACTATAGGATCGACCCCATGCTCTCGGGAAGTCTAGGGGGGCTATGGTCGCACATAGGGTCGATGGGTAACCGACCCTATACCCTGGGGTCTCAGATACCTGCGACCCATCCTGTGACCCTAGCTTTACAGCAAGCTTAAAACTGTTGGAATTAATTCTAATTAAAATCTATCGACTTGTTAGGTTTTCCTAGTGATATAAAGGTTATTCTTAAAGCTTGAAAGAGGATCTATACTTAAGCAAAGGTGAGGGAACAAGACCTAAACTAATTGGCTAATAATAAACTATTTTCGTTTATTGAGTCCAATGCCATGTATGATTTTATGATTTTATGATTGCAATGTGCATTCAACATGTCATCTACTATTCCTGCTATTATTGTTCATGCATATTTAATTTCATATTTTTATAACATGATGATGATGGTGATGTTAGGAATAGGCATATGAATGTTTGTGTATGGTTAGTGTATTTGATGCGAGTAGGGCATCAGGGGGAGGACGTGATATCGAGGTGTGTCCTGGTCACCAGATTCTAGCTCTATCTCTACTCAAGTCTTGTCCACTAACATCGTCATATCGTCATTACCTTAGCAAAACTAATACATCATAGGGCATCAAGGGGGACGTGACATTGTGGTGTGTCCTGGTCACCAAACCCTAGCTCTATCTCTATGGATGTATTGAGGGATGCTGGGGTGAGGCCTTGGATACATTGTTTGACATTAGGATTGGCTAGTTGCGAACCCAGTTTGCAAGCCCTCGCCAATAGGGCCTTACGTGTTGGTATGGGCAGCCGGTACAGCAATGCCATTTTCATTGGGTGTATACTTGTCCATGATGGGTGCATGTGGGACAGCAATGCCGGTATTCATTGGGCGGCTCCACACACTCGTGTATAGAGGTGAGGTGGCCTCTGAACCTTTCTATAGCACATTGCAAACTTATATACCAGACCACAGTTATGAATTGAATGCATGCATATGTTTGTTGCATTGTTTTGTTTGCTCACTGAGCCATTATGTCTGCTCACCCTTTTCAAATTTGAATATTTTAGTTGATGATACAGGTATGACTGTAGAAGATTATATGAGTGCTCCTGCATACCATGTTGTGGCGATGGACGCAGAAGATATAGTAGAGACGCACGACTCGTCCTGCGAGTGCAATTCATGCGTTTTTTATTAGATTTTTATTTGGATTATTGAGGAAATGTAATTTGATATTTTATTTTATTTACTTATGTCTCAGTCAATACAAGATAATTGGATATTTTATTTATGATTATCACATTTAGATTCTCAGTTCATTTAATATTAAGACTTCTGTTATTGTATATTTACTCTGATTATGATTGTGGGAGTGTATGGTTTAAACCAAACGGACACAGCCTATTCAAGATCGTGGTTGAACCGTTGGTTATTAGTGGTTCATCACACTATTCTGAACAGTGCGAAATTGGGGTGTGACAACTTGGTATCAGAGCCCTCAGGCCCTGTCTGTTGAACCAGTATGATTCCACAAAGTTTGTGAACTGAGTTAGAAAAAATTTAAAAACGGTAATAAAAACACACTGTAAGCACCGTGTTGTTTGAGACAAAATTAAGAAAGAGAATAATGCACATATAAAGGGAGAAACAAGTTTTATACACATCCAACTAAAAGCAAGTTTATATACTTATCCAAAGCAGAGTACAGTCTATAACCCGGACAGTTACTCTGTAATACAAAAGAAAAGAAAAAAAATAATATATCATGAAGCTGGAGGTGATGGGGGAGGCGGTGCCTCGCGATCTCTGTCATAGTCCTCAGCGTAGACTCTAGTAAGCCAGGCTACCTGAGTCTGGGTCGTCTAGAGACTAGTCGTCAATGCAGTCATCCGCTGATCAGATGCACGCTGAGCATCTAGAAGCTCTCCCACTCTCGAATCCATCCCCGCACAAGCCTCCCTAATCTCACAAAGTAATCCCATCATATCATCAAATGGTGGGCGTGAAGGACCAGCCATGCGTGAAGGAGTCTGTGATGGACCAGCTCCAGTAGAATGTAGAGGTGATGGAGGAGGTATGGAGTCTACATCCATGTACATACGATCCTCATCCCCAGCATCACCCTCATGAACCCCTGCTCCAGCGGCTGCTGCTGCTGCCCCAGCGTCTGCCACCTCCACCTGAGTATGAGGACGCACCAGAGCGTTCCTCTCCTCATCACTGACCTGAGCATCCCACATGCCCATCCTACAGATAGCCTCCCAGTCCAAAACCGATGAGAAGGTTTTCTCCTGAATCCTCTCATCCACTAAAGCAACACCTAGGCAGATAAGCAGGGTGGTGATCAGACGTCCATAGGACAGGTTGCCTATCTGACCAGGCAGCGTAGCACAGATCATCGTCCTCATAATAATATATGGGAGGCAGACAGGCTGCCTAGTCCAGATACAGTAAAGTAAATACTGGGTCAACTGGGAGATCCTCTCGTAGTGTCCACTCTGGGGTATCAGATTGTGCTGGATGATCTTATAGTAAACCCGAGGCTCTGGACGTAGGTTGATCACCTTCATCTCCCAGCGATCCTCTCTGAAAAGCTGACGGTCTATCTCAGCCCGCATCTCCAAGGAAAAGAACTGGGGCTCTTTGGGAGCATAGTATACCAAGGGGCCGTCATGTGATATGCCCAAGAGGTCCGCTAACTGCTGGCAGTCAAAGGAAATCTCTACTCCTTTGACGTAGCTCGTGATCCTGAGCTCCTACCCCTCTCAGTGTCATTGTGATCTCCCACCACCTGGAGATTACAATAGAACTCATCTCACCAGATCAGGACAAGTACAAGCGTCGTAGGTAATCACGGGAAGCCAACCCATGTCACCAAATACTGTCTCCACGTCGAACAAGGCTAGACTAGCCAAGTCCACACGATGACCTCCCTCTACCTTCTTACAAGCGTAGCGAGCATACTGAGCCTCGACCTCGTTCGAGCAGAAATGAACTGGGTCATGAACCCTAGGTACTTTGGTACGAGCCATATTATCTGCCAAAACAAAGAAAAATAGATAATAGCTCAGTAATGGTGAAAACCCCAAAAATTTCGACATGATAACGGCATAAATTGGTCAAAAGCCTCACTTTTCACCCATACACATGGGCAGGAGGACTTACATAGATTCTAAGCTATCCTGCAAGACTCATACAGTTGGAAATTTAATCTAAGAACATTGAATTTGAAGAAATTTCAAGAAATTTAAAAATCTCAAAAATTAGGTCAAAATTAGAAATTTTCAAGTTTCTTGATAACCAACCGATGAAACTTGAATATTTTTGAGGGCTTTCGTCCATTGGGTGACCGACAACAAAAGCCCCCAATAAAAATCAAATTTTTACCATTGGAGAAATTTTAATTTGAAGAAAACGATATAAATGGGCGAAACCCTAGTTAGGAAACCTTAAAAACATGAAACAGTAGAGCCCACACCTGAAGAGAAGGAGAAAGAGTCTCGAATGTATGATAGAATCACCAAACGGGTCAGGGTTGTCATTGTAGCAACTCAGAGGAATGAGCTAAGTCGGAAAGGAGGAGAAAGAATGAGAAATGAATCCAAATCGGGATTAAAAACCTGATTCTGGGTCCTAGGGTCGCATAATTCGACCAAAACATACGACCCTACCTCCGACTCCCTCATCGACCCTAGCCTCTCGGTGATCTGACAGAGAACTAGGGGTCGACCCTAGGGTCGGACATATACCGACCCTACCATTGACCCTAGGCTCTCGGTAAGTTGCCCTAGGGTCACATAAGGACCGACCCTACCATCGACCCTACGCTACAAAATACAGTAATTTTGACAGAATGATCTGAAAATTTTGAAAATGATATGGATTAGTTGGATTTTTGACTAGAGAATAATTATATTGATTGCCTCACATGTGCTATGATTACTTACCGGCACCACCATCATCAGAACGGAAAAATGGTTGGGCAAAGAGTAACCAGGCAAAGCCGAAACTCCATTCCACCACCACCACCTATGGGGGAAGACAGCCATATACGTCCTGAAACACAGGAGAATCTGAACACGGCACCATCCATAGTTAATGGTCAGACAAAACCTACTAGTCTGCCAGCTCCACCTACAGACCTAGCTACAGCCGTGATGAACTTGGCACAACAGCTGTAGCAAATACAATAGGTAAAAGCTACTATGCAGGCTACCATAGGCATGGCTTTTCCAGCTGCACAGATGACACCGATGCCAGTAGGACAGGCAAGCACAGTACTAGGGGGAAGTAACACGGTACCCCATGCACCTCAAACTCCCGTCATGCAGGCTCAAGTTCAGAACCCTGAAGTAGCTCAAGGTGGTTATCAGTACCAACCACCTATGTATGGGGCTTATGTTCCTCATCAACTAGACCATTCCAGACTAATTGAACATTTTCTGAAGATGAAGCCCAAAGAGTATAATGTTAAGCCAGCTGATCCGTTATAGCCAGCACACTGGATTAATGAGATGGAGAGAAATTTTACGATGATGACGGTGAATGAAGAGGAGAAGGTGTTGTGCGCAACATTCATGCTGAAAGGTAATGCACACCACTGGTGGAAGTCCACATGGAATTATCTGTTAACAAAGCACACCCAACTGACCTGGGGTATATACAAAGAGGCATTCTTTGAGAAGTACTTTCCTAAAAGTTTTAGAGATTCTATGGAGAGAGAGTTCCTGAGTTTGTATCAGGGGCAAATGACTGTGGATGCATATCAACAGCATTATGAGGAGCTGTTCTTCTTTGCACCCTCCAACATGCAAGAGGAAAACACAAAGACCCAAAGATTTGTCACGGGACTCAGGGGAAGCATCCGTGAACATGTTCTGGGACTTGAGAAGAGAGTCTACAATGAAGCTGTACAAATTGCTCGCGTGATAGAGTCAAGCCAGAAAGAGAGTTATTTTTCTCAAAACAGGGGTATTAAAAGGCCAAATGGAAATTCTTACAACGGAGGGAACACCAAAGCATTCAAACCCTTCCGTACCCAAGCTTCAATGCTGCAGCCAAGACCACTTCAGCAGCCCCACCGCAACCAAAGTCAAATGGCGAAGGAATGAGATGTTTTAACTGCAATCAAGTAGGGCATATCTCAAGAGAGTGTACTAAGCCCAGAAAACAACTATAGCAAGGGAGATTTTACACTATTACCTCTGAGGATGCTGCCGCATCGCCTGATGTGGTCACCGGTATGACTTGAACCTTTTTCGTTTTGTGTTACATTGTGTGAGCATGTACACTAAATTAAAACAAATCACAGTTATCGTACATATTAATGGCATTCCCGCCAGAGTACTCTTTGATTCTGGAGCTACTCATTCTTTTATATCTGTGTCATTTGGAAAGAAGCTAAATCTACCCCTCAAATCTTTAGACTACAAACTGCTTGTACGATCACTGATGGGATTAAAAGTGGAGTTAGAAAAAGGTTATGGACCATGTTCAGTTCTTATTGACGATAAAACTTTGGATGCAACTTTAATTCAACTTGAGATGGCAGACCTTGACGTCATCTTGGGAATGGATTGGTTAGCTCGGCATTCTACAAACCTATTATTTGCCGAAAAGAAGCTGACATTTAAGAACAATGAAGGAGCAGAGTTCAGTTTTGTGGGAACCACCAAACTTCCCCGTAAATGAAAACTCATCCTCTCTGCATTAAAAGCTAGGAAATGCCTTGAGAAAGGAGGAGTGGGGTATCTAGTCTTAGTGGTCGACCTCACCAAAGAAGCACCAGAAATGGAGGATATTAATGTCGTGCGTGACTTTCTAGATGTAATTTCTGAAGAACTACCAGGACTACCACCCGACAGAGCTACAGAGTTTGTTATAGATTTGATATCCGGAGCCGCACCAGTATCTAAAGCACCTTATCGAATGTCTCTTACTGAACTAAAGGAATTAAAAATACAGTTACAAGAACTATTGGACAAGGGTTACATCAGACCTAGCATATCACCATGGGGAGCGCCAGTATTATTCGTAAAGAAGAAGGACAGTAGTGTTCGACTGTGTATAGACTACCGAGAACTGAATAAGCTAACAATCAAGAATCGGTACCCATTGCCTCGGATCGATGATCTGTTCGATCAGTTGCAAGGTGCCAAGGTATTCTCCAAGATGGATCTGCGGTTAGGATACCATCAGTTGAAGATTAAGGATGGTGATATTCCCAAGATAGCATTCAGGACCAGATATGGACATTATGAATTTTTGGTCATGTCTTTTGGATTGACTAACGCACCAGCAACTTTTATGAAACTTATGAATCGGGTATTCCATGATATGTTGGATACGTCGGTCATTGTATTCATTGATAATATATTGGTCTAGTTCAAGGACAAGGAAACTCATATTATGAATCTAAAAGCCGCTCTGCAACGATTACGGGAAGAGAAGCTTTACGCCAAATTTACAAAGTGTGAGTTTTGGCTAAATGAAGTCGCCTTCCTAGGCCATGTTGTATCTGCTGAAGGAATTAAAGTGGATCCTAGTAAGATTGAAGCCATTGTGAAGTGGGAAGCACCGAAGAGCATTGTAGAAATTAGAAGTTTCCTAGGTCTAGTTGGGTATTATTGACGAATTGTGGAAGACTATTCCCGAATTGCCGTACCTCTCACCAGTTTGACTAAGAAGGGCGAAAAGTTTGTTTGGACTGATAAATGTGAGCAGAGTTTTCAAACATTGAAGACTAGATTGATATCAGCTCCGGTCTTGACTATTCCTATACCAGGACAACCATTTATTTTGTACATTGATGCGTCAGGATTGGGTTTAGGATGTGTACTTATGCAAGGAGAACAAGTAATTGCATATGCCTCAAGACAACTGAAGACACATGAGAAGAACTATCCCACCCATGACTTAGAATTAGCGGCTGTGGTACATGCTGTCAAGATATGGAGACATTATTTGTATGGAGAGAAATTTCAGATTAAATCAGATCATAAGAGTCTTACTTATTTATTTAATCAGAAGGAGTTGAACATGCGACAAAGAAGATGGTTGGAATTATTAAAGGATTATGATTGTGATATCCAGTATCACCCAGGAAAGGCTAATGTAGTGGCTGATGCGCTAAGCAGGAAAGCAATGAAGAAATCTCAAGAAAAAGTTAACATGACTGCAACTATATGTACTACAGGAAGAGTATTCAATGATGGTAAGGTGCAGTTTGTGATAGATGCACCGGGTGAACCAACCAACCAATGGTTTATTCATCGGCTTTAAAATATGTTTACAACATTGAAGATTGTACCTGATATAATTGATGAAGTGAAAGCCGCCATTAAATCAGACCCTTACCTGAAAATGGTACAAGAGGACATCGAAAAAGGTAGGACTATTCCTGAGTTCACTTTAGATGATGAAAAGGTACTGAAGTACAAAGGAAGAATATGTGTACCTAAAACAAAAAATTTGGATATTAGACACCGACTAATGAAAGAAGCCTACACCACCGTCTATTCGATACATCCTGGAAGTACAAAAATGTGTCATGATCTAAAAAAATTATATTGGTGGAGAGGAATGAAAGCAGATGTAGCCAAGTTCGTGTCTCAATGCCTAAACTGTCAGAGGGTGAAGGTTGAACGACAAAGACCTGCAGGACTGTTACAACAGTTATTGAAACCAGCATGGAAATGGGACTGCATCACTATGGACTTCATCACCGGGTTACCATTGACTCCCCGAGTAGTTGACACGGTTTGGGTAATTATAGACCACCTGACTAAAATAGCTCGATTCATAGCTATACGACCTCAGTATACACTGGAGAGGTTAGCTAAGTTGTATGTGGACAATATTGTCAGACTACACGGTGTACCCGAAAGCATTGTGTCCGATAGAGATCCACGATTTACTTCCAAGTTTTGGGAAGGATTGCAAAAGGCTATGGGTACAACATTGAAGTTTAGTACTGCATTCCATCCTCAGACAGACGGACAGTTGGAGCATACCATTCAGATTTTAGAAGACATGCTCCGAGCCTGTGTAATCGATTTTAAAGGATCATGGGATGAAAATTACTATCAGGCTGCTATACAGATGTCACCCTATGAAGCACTGTATGGTAGGAAGCGTCAAACTCCTTTGTTTTGGAATGAAGTTGGAGAACGTAGCATTGTTGGACCAGAATTTGTTGAGGAAACATGTCAAGTAGTCGACATTATCAAGGAAAGAGTAAGGACGGCTCAGAATCATCAAAAACAGTATGCAGATACTCGACGCCGAGACCTTGAATTTGCCATAGGTGATAAGGTATTTCTGAAAGTATCACCTATGCGAGGTTTGAAACGGTTCGAACAGAAAGGGAAATTAAGTCTGAGATATGTCAGGCCATATGAGATTATAGCCAAAAGTGGAAAAGTGGCTTTTCAGTTAGCACTACCACCATTTATGTCAAGTGTGCATCATGTATTTCATATCTCCTTATTAAAGAAGTACGTCAAAGATTCAACGCATGTGTTGACAGTAGATCCACCTGATTTGACTGATGATTTGACATTTAAAGTAGCACCAACTGAAATCACCAGCCGAAAGGTTCAATGACTACGTAACCGTGACATCTATTTTGTTAAAGTCACCTGGAGAAGTCAAGATGTAGAAGAGATCACATGGGAAGAAGAGAATGCTATGCGAAAGCAATACCCTCCTCTTTTTGACTTGGAAGGTGTGTACAAATTTTGAAGATGAAATTTTTAACAAGCAGGGGGGAGTTGTAAGACCCATACCGAACTAATCGGTCTTACCACCTTGTACCAGGTCTACCTATCATGGTCGAGCCACATGGACCAAGTGCGTAAAGGAAATCACAAGACCAGGTATGAAATTGACCCAAAAATAGTAAAATGGAGGGTAGGGTCGCATGCCTAAACAGGTAGGGTCGACCCCACATCAACAGGATCCAACCCATGGTTTTCAGGTCTTATGGTCGGATGACTTGAGACCCTAGGGTCGACGGATTTTGCAACCCTAGCGTTGACCCTAGGCAAATTGACAGAAACCGAAAATTAGGAAACTTTCCTAATTCAAAGGGGACCTTTCCTAAACTCGTTGGGATAGATTTTGGGAGGTTTTCCTCTATAAATAGGACATCCTTTAGTCTCTTTCACTCCTTTTGAAACCCTAATTGATAGTGGGAGAAAGAGAAGAGAAGGAGGAGCAGAAGAAGAGAAGGAGAATTTGAGAAGACAACTAAAGAGAAGGAATTCGGAGGAATCTCTAAATCTCAGCAACCCTAAGGTATGGATACATTCTCCATGAACTATGTAAGACCCTAAGAATAGTTTATGAAGAAGTTAGGGTTGGAAGAAACCCAAATCATCTACCCATGGATGAGTTTCAAAGGAATCCATGAAGGTAATCATCATAGGCGATGGAAAGTGTGTAAAAACATAGCTATGAGCCATAGAACATTCTTAGGATGGACCTACAAGACTATAGGATCGATCCCGTGCTCTCAGGAAGTCCAGGGGGGCTATGGTCGCACATAGGGTCGATGGGTAACCGACCCTGGTGTCTCAGATACCTGCGACCCATCCTGCGACCCATTCTGCGACCCTAGCTTTACAACAAGCTTAAAACTATTGGAATTAATTCTAATTAAAATCTATCAACTTGTTACGTTTTCCTAGTGATATAAAGGTGATTCTTAAAGCTTGAAAGAGGATCTACACTCAAGCAAAGGTGAGGGAACAAGACCTAAACTAATTGGCTAATAATAAACTATTTTCATTTATTTAGTCCAATGCCATGTATGATTTTATGATTTTATGAATGTAATGTGCATTCAACATGTCATCTTCTATTCCTGGTATTATTGTTCATGCATATTTAATTTCATATGTTTATAACATGATGATGATGGTGATGTTAGGAATAGGCATGTGAATGTTTGTGTATGGTTGGTGTATTTGATGCGAGTAGGGCATCAAGGGGAGGACGTGATATCAAGGTGTGTCCTGGTCACCGGACTCTAGCTCTATCTCTACTCAAGTCTTGTCCACTAACATCATCGTATCGCCATTACCTTAGCAGAACTAATACATCGTAGGGCATCAGGGGGGGACGTGACATTGTGGTGTGTCTGGTCACTAGACCCTAGCTTTATCTCTATGGATGTATTGAGGGATGCTGGGGTGAGGCCTTGGATACATTGTTTGACATTAGGATTGGTTAGTTACGAACCCAGTTTGTATGCCCTCGCTAATAGGGGCTTACGTGTTGATATGGGCAGCCGATACAGCAATGCCATTTTCATTGGGTGTATACTTGTCCATGATGAGTGGATGTGGGACGGCAATGTCAGTATTCATTGGGCGGCTCCACACACTCGTGTATAGAGGTGAGGTGGCCTCCGAACCTTTCTATAGCACATTGCAAACTTATATACCAGACCACAGTTATGAATTGATTGCATGCATATGTTTGTTGCATTGTTTTGTTTGCTCACTGAGCCGTGATGTGTGCTCACCCTTTTCAAATTTGAATATTTTAGTTAATGATGCAGGTATGACTGTGGAAGATTATATGAGTGCTCCTGCATATGGACATGTTGCAGCGATGGACGCAGAAGATATAGTAGAGACGTATGACTCGTCTTGCGAGTGCAATTCATGCGTTTTCGATTAGATTTTTATTTGGATTATCGAGGAAATGTAATTTGATATTTTATTTTATTTACTTATGTCTCAGTTAATACAAGATAATTGGATATTTTATTTATGATTATCGCATTTAGATTCTCAGTTCATTTAATATTAAGACTTCCGCTATTGTGTATTTACTTTGATTATGATTGTGGGAGTGTATGGTTTAAACCAAACGGACACAACCTATTCGAGATCTTGGTTGAACCGTTGGTTATTAGCGGTTCATCACACCATTCTGAACAGTGCCGAATTGGGGTGTGACAGATTTAGTTTATTTTGCTATTTACTTAACTGTGATTGATAAATTGTGACATTGGTCGTGGTGTGGTTGAGTTGGGCATGCACTGCTTTTGAGATTTTGGGTTGGACCAAACATAAAATGTGTGTCGGTTCAATTAGTTCTGAAATTTTACATATGATAAATTTGAGCTGTGACACGAACTCCATCAAAGGTAACTTTTCATCCCAAACTCCTTTGAAGTCAACGATACAAGTGCGGAGCATGTCTTCTAAGATATGAATTGTTCTTTCTAACTGACCATCAGTCTGAGGATGAAAAGTTGTACTGAATTTTAGTTTAATACTCATTACATGTTGCTGACCCTTTTAAAATTTAAAGGTGAATTTGGGGTCTCTGTCTGATACTATGCTTTGCGCCACGACATGCAGACACACTATTTGGTTCAGGTACAGTCTAGCGAGTCTATCCATGGTATACTGAAGCCTTATTGCTATGAGCCTTGCTATTTTTATTAGTCGATCGATGATTACCCAATCAACATCCACCACTCTAGGTGTCAAAGGTAGGCCGGTGATGAAATCCATGGTAATACAGTCCCATTTCCATTCGGGTACCAGTAATGGTTGAAGCAATTCAGAGGGCATCTATCTGACTTCATTCACTTGCTGGCAGGTTAAACACTTGTATATGAAGCTTGCTACATCCGCTTTCATTCTTCTCCACCATACAATTTTCTTTAATGGTACATTTTAGTACTTCTCGAATGAGAAAGTAGGGAGCATTGTGGGCTTCTCTCAGGATCCTTTCTTTAATATCCTCAGCTGTTGCCAGAATATAGAGTCTTCCTCAAAATCTAAGTGCACCATCATCTGAAAGAGTGAAATCAGGGTCTAATCTCCCTTTTTGTAGGTCTTCTTTTAGTGTTTTGAGGTAAGGTCTGTAAATAGCTCTCTTACCACTTCTATAACTAGCTTTGCTTTTATCTATAAAGTTACAAATAGGCTTTTAAGTTCACAAATCACCTTGCTTCCTAAGGATCCTTCTGACACATTAAGTTTCTTTCGTATCTTCTTGTGAGTGCTAGTACGTGTTGTCTTTACTGAAACAGTTCAATCCCTTCCTCTGGTCTAGTTAAACTCTTTCTACTCAAGGTATCGGCTACTACATTGGCCTTGCCTGGGTGGTTTTCTGTCTTATGTTCAAGTCCTTCTAAGTAAACAAGTAGATAAGACTTTTATGATTAGACTTGATTTGAAACTTTTCACCATATAAGAAATGTCTCTATGCCTTGAGAGCAAAAACTATTGTTGCTAGCTCTAAGTCGTGAGTGGGGTAGTTTTTCTCATATTTCTTTAGTTGTCGCAAGGCATAGGCTATGACTTGGTCTCCTTGCATGAGCACACATCCCAAGCTTAGCTTGAAGGCATCCGTATACAGAGTGAAAGGTTTATCTGGCTTTGGAATGATCAATATAGGGGCTAAGACCAATCTATCCTTCAGAGTTTGAAAACTTCTTTCACATTGGTCTAACCAAATGAACTTTTTCCCTTTCTCTGTTAACTTTGTCAGAGGTACAACGATCTTGGAGTAGTCCTCCACGAACCTTCGGTAGTACCTGGCTAAACCCAAGAAACTACGAATCGGTGCTTCCCAATTTATGATAGCATCAATCTTACTGGGATCCACTTTGATTCCTTTTGCTAATACTACATGAACTAGGAATGCTACTTCGTTCAGCCAAAAGTCACACTTCTTAAACTTGACATAGAGTGTTTTCTCTCTTAATCTCTACAATGCTTGATATAAAGGTACTTTATGTTCCTCTTCATTTCGAGAGTAGACTAGAATATCATCAATGAAAACTATGACTGAGGTGTTTAACATATCATGAAACTCTCGGTTCATGAGTTCCATGAAAAATGCAGGAGCGTTGTCAATTCAAATGACATGTCTAAGAACTCATATGTCCATACCTAGTTTGAAAAGCTGTCTTAGGTATGTCACTCTCCTGATCTTCAACTGATGATACCCTGATCATAGATCAATCTTGGAGAACACCATAGCACCCTATAGCTAGTTAAATAAATCATCTATACATGGTAGTGGATACTGGTTCTTGATAGTAAGCTTGTTTAACTCAAGGTAATCTATGCACAGATGCACACTACCATCCTTTTTCTTCATAAACAACACTGGTGCGCCCCATGGGGAGATGTTGGGTCTGATAAAACCCTTGTTTTGTAGTTCTTGTAACTACACCTTTAATTCCTTCAATTCAATAGGTGCCATTAGATACGGAGCCTTGGATACTGGTGTTGATCCTGGTAGTAGATTTATCACTAATTTTATTGCTTGATCCGACGGTAACCTTGGTTGGTCTTCAAGAAAAACATCGGGAAACTCTTTTACGACTTCTAGATCTCCAAACTGAAGTTTATCCATAGTGACATCTAGGATAGATACTAGGAATCCTACTCCACCCTTCTGTAAGTACTTAACTGCCTTAAGTGTTGAAAAGAATAGTTTCCTTTTCTTGGGCTTATTATCCCCCTACGAATTCAAACATCTTCCCATCACCTTCATCGAATAGTAACTTTGGAGACTAGCCTTATGTTGAGATAACTAGTCTATACCCAAAATCACATTAAAGTCCGACATGTCTAGTTGAATTAGATTTGTATCCAGACTTATGCCATCTATAAGGACTGGGCATGGCCCTTGATATTCATTAAGGATTAATTCGACACCAAGAGGCGATTGGACAACCAATAACGTGTCGAGGGGCTTTGTAACACCTTCAATCCTTCCTCCAAAAGATGGAGACACAAAGGAATGGGTTGCTCCTGAGTCAAAGAGTACTTTCATTGGAGTTCTCGCTATGTTTATAGTACCTATAATATTACTATAATTCAGCTTATGGACATAATTTACTAATGCAATAATTGAAAGTACATACCTGTCACCACATCTAAGGAAGCCTTTGCTTCTTTGAAAAATATATCATACACCTTTTCCATTTGAGTCGCTTTAGGAGGGTGAGGACAAGATCTGGAAAGTGCCCTATCTAACCACAGTTAAAGCACTTGAGGTTGCTGACTGATGGAACAGCTAGACGATTTCGCACGGGTGCAGTCTTAGCCATAGTAGGTCTCGCCATGGTCCAAGTGGTGTGGAATGCCTTATTGCTTGCCCTTTCACCTGTGATGTGATCTGTCCTCTTGTTGTTTCCCTTTCATGCAAAGTAGCTATCTCTTAGATTGGCTTCGATGATCTTAGTTGTTTGAACAACTTTAGAATACACTTCCTTGCCCAAGGCATCCATTGTAGCTCGAATGTTACCTCGTAACCCCTTTGTAAACTTGTGAGTCTTGGCTACTAGCTCCTTCATACTGGCCGGAGCAAAATAGAACAGTTCTTCAAACCTGTGCAAGTAGTCATCCACTGACTGCTGTCCCTAAGACACATTCAGGTATTCCACCTTCCTATCCTTGAAGCTCTTTGGGAAGTACTTGTTGAAGAAAGCTTCTTTGAAAATTTTCCAAGTTATTTAGGGGGTGCTTCGCAGCTCGGAGAGGCTAAGTGGACTCCCACCATGTATTAGGTTCACCCTAGAGCATATAAGTAGGGTAAAGGATCTTTTCTTCTTTTGTGTGGACCATCATTTGTAGTGTCTTCTCAATTCACTTGATCCAAATTGTTGGTTAAAATGGATTATTCACTAATCTAGTGAATTTTAGAGGTTTCATCTTCATAAACCTCTCGACAATCCTGTCTGGGTTGAGCTGATGTGGCACGGGCATAATTGGTGGCTGATTTTGGATAACCGTTGCAGTACGATTGGCTTTATTTGCAAGTCTTGACCTATCGATGTCCCAACAATGTTAGCAGTATTAACCCCTAGCAGAGGAGTAGTGGTAATATGGTTTCCCTGATTAACTATTCCTGGAGGTGCAAGTGATGGCCTCAGTATGCCTCTAAGGTCCTCTAGAAACTGTTGCTGCTGAGCCTGGCTCTTATGCTACTGCTCTTTCAGCACCTCTCGCTGCTCCTAACCCATAGCATGAGCTAAATTCCTCATGGTTGCTGGAATGCTCTCTGGAGTAGCTTCGGGTGGCGGTGGTAGCACAGTTTCCACATGAGAACCAAGCCACAGGGTGAGTGGTTGTGTCCCATTCGGATTTGATCCGTTACTCTATTTATTCGTGCATAGTGCGGAGCGGCTATTGGGTGCCATTTATAACCGGTAACGATTCTTGAAACGTTACATTAACTCAGTTAGTGACATGTTCTTCGGCAAACAGTACGAGGGTAATATCGGAAATAAAACATGTATGAAACAACACCAAACACGCAAATAACCAATCCCTAATGATATACATATTTAATCAGGTTTTTATTTATTCGGTTGCAGGATCCAGTGTCAAAAATCACTACCGGGACCTGTAACCATGAGCCATTCAAAGTCTTATGGGACTATCTGGTCGCAACATCCGATTGTAACAGTGGAGTGACTGGTAGTTTCGACTGGTGCCATTATCGAGAGCCCAAAAACTCAACCGGTGGGAGATCCAGTCACAGTATCTGGCTGCAAACTCCATCGGGATTCACTATTGGATGGAGAAATTTCTCCCTCTTATAAATTCAACTCGTGTTATAAAATTTCTCTTCACTTTCTAACCATTCCCTCAAGTGGCTGGAGCTCTATTTTCGGCTCTGAATGTTGAGTTCTTGCATCCAGTGGGCCTCCAAGCTTCAATACTACAACCAATCTCCTTTTACGTCAATCGAAGGTATGTTTCCTTCGATTCCCATGGCAAAATCCCTCTTTGGGGTTCAGGAATAGTTAGAATAAACCCTAGTTCCTCTTTTCTTTGAATTTTCTTTCTTAAAGCACTATGAAATCATATTTTTCAATTGTTCAATATTTTCATGATGCTTTTCTTGTGACCATTCAATCTCCACATCATGCTTTTCTTGCACACACAACATTGGTCATGCAAAATTGAATTCTTTCTATTACACCCCCAATTCTGGTCAAACCAAAAGTATGATTGAACCATCAATGAACCAATGATTCAAACCAGGATCTCAGAAACCATGTCAACCACATCAAACGAATGCATAATAACCAACAATCAGAATATAAAAATATAGCAATGGAAGTCTTTATTAAAGAAACTGAGAGTCTAAATTATAAATAAATAATTACTAATTATCCAAAATGACCAAAACATTAATAATATCTTAATACAAACTTATAATCTGTATGAAACAACAAGTCTTCTAAAGATAAGCACAGTAGAGGCACTCGCATGATGAGTCATGCTCGTTCTCCACCGTCTGTACATCAAGAGCCGCCATTCATCTATATGAAGGCGTGTTAATTTAATCTTTCAGTTTGGTAAAGTTTGTAATATGCTATGGTAAGGATAGGCTACAACCATACCTCCATACATGAGAGTGTGAGTACACCCAACATTCAGACTCCAACCAAAACCGCTGTCTCCCCACATCACTCACTATGAGAGAGATAGAGAAAGAACCTAACGGTAGGCTACAACCAAACTGCTAACACCCCCCTCTAATACTCTTCCTTATACCAATATGTACACCGCTACTAGCGAGAGTTTACAAACTGGGGATCTGTTACTAATCAATCCTAACATGTCATTATAAGCGTATCCATGGTCCTACCCCAGCATCTCCAACTACTAGATAGAGATAAAGCTAGAGCCTAGGGGTAAAGTTACAACCAACACCGCCAGCACCCCCTTAATACCTTGCCTCGTACCAAGTATGCTAAGGTAGACAGTGATACAAAGCAGTGCCAACGCGATGAATGGTCCAAGGCTTCAACCTCTTTCCACCTAATACACCAACTAAACAAATACATGCTCATCATCAATCTCATAATAATAAAAACAAATACGCAGGAACAATAAATAACAAATAATGAATGATATGTTAAATGCACCATATACCAAATAACATGCAAGGTTCATTGATTAATTAAACAGTTAGTTTGGGGTTTTATCCCTCACCTGTTGAGTGATGTTTGATACTCTCTGAGCTATAGAGAGTAACCTTGCTCGCTCATAAGTCCTAAATAAACAATAGGAATTAATTAGGTTAAATTCTGGTATTTTACACTTCTTCAGATTTACTGTCTTAAGTGGGACAAGTGCACCAGACATTTTCTGGAGGCACTGTCTAGTCTAACAGTTGCCACACTAGACACCCCCTTTAGTCAACTTCTAGGGGCTTCTCAAATTTTACCAGAGGCATCACCGGTGTCACACTATATGCCACCGGTCAATTCACCGGTGTCACTCTGTATGCTACGAGAGAACACATCAGGCATTGTCCAAGTTGTCTCTCAGCCTATCTTTTCTTTAGAGTCAATCCCTCGACTTATTCTAGGGTTTATCCTACACCGTTTTATGGCTAGAGATACGTTAGGGTTAGGTCTTCTACTGTAACCCTAGTTTACTACCATATTCTTGTTACTGGATCTTGTAAACCCTTTAAACAACAAGATCCCTTAACGTATTGAAATCAATCAATATCATTAATGCATTGATCCCAATCCCATACATATTCAATCCTTTCTACTAGGTTTGAGGATTTACGTGTAAGACCCGTGCTCAAATCCTATTACGATATGACCACTATGCGCATGTGTCGGGTTTTCCCACCTGTAAACGTATTGTATCAACATGATCGAAGATGAGGCCATAATGATGAGGTGACACAGAGTCTCTACCTTGAACCCCTCATGTCATCAAAGTGCACAAAAGTGCATTAGAAGAAGTCTCAAAAACAACCAAGGCGAACCCTAAGAGCTTGGAAGCATGAACCTAAGCTGGCCAAGCAAACAAAAGGTCCGGCTCGTGACCAAGGAGGTGCGGTCGAACACCAACTGCATGGTCCAGCCGCACTTCCAGAGCTCAAAACTGATTTGAGATAAGTTGAATATGGGACCCACTGGTTGGATTCAATTTTCATCTTTGCGTGAAAAGCCTATCCTCAGCATCGTATTCATGGAAGGCTACTCCTAATTGAATCAATAATGGAAGGAGGGGGAGAACAATCTTTTTCATTCCATCCTAATACTCTATCCTGTCAGTTTTGACATTGGGTGGAGATCTCCCTCTCTTTAGTCTATCAAACCCTAAACATAAAAGAGAAGAGAAGAGAGAAAAAGGAGTCTGATGCACAAATAAAGAGAGAGAGAGAGAGAGAGAGAGAGAGAGAGAGAGAGAGAGGAGGGTAAGACCCGTCAATTTAACCCGGTCTTACCATCTTGAACCAGGTCTACCCCCAGTAAAATGGACCAAGGGCATGAAGGAATCGAGATCCCAAGTATGAAATTGACCCACAAAACACTATTCTTGGGGGGGGGGGGGCCCCCCCGGGGGGGGGGCGGCCCCCCCCCCCCGGGGACGCGGGGCGCGGTGGGTGGGGGGGGGGGGGGGGGGCCCAGGGTCGACGGGATCATCGACCCTCCCATTGACCCCCACAAAACGAAAAAGGAAATTTCCAATTTTCGGTTGGGATTCTTTCCAAATCTCAATGGGATTATTATGGGACATCCTGGTCTATTTAAAGGACGTCCCTAAGCCACATTCACTCCTTTCACAACCCTAATTGAATTGAGAGAAAGAGAGAAGAAGGAAAAGAGGAAGAAAGGAGGCTAGGAAGAAGGCTTAGCAAAAAGGAGAAGGAAATTGGAGAAAAGTAATCTTCTCGGTATGGATACTAATTCCATGAGTTTCTACGGACCTTAGGTTAGATATGATTGAGTGTAGGATTTCGGAGAAACCCAAACCACCATCCATGGTTAGGTTTTCATGGGAAACCATGGGAGGATGCACGAAAGCTATCTAGATGAATCATACACGGTTTTAGACCATGGAATGAATGTTGAGTGAACGTAGGAAGCACGCCATAGGACCCCAAACACGAAGAATGGATTAAGAGTGGAAATTGGACGGAGTGCACCAAGGGGTCGCACCGAGGGTCGATAGACCATCCGACCCTAGGTGTTTCGACCATCGACCCTCGGCATTCGGGAAGTTCGAGATCTTGGGGGAGACCCATCGACCAGCATCGACCTAGCATCGATCCTCGGTTGACATGGTTTAAATTCTGAATTAATTCTAATTAAATTCTATCGACTTTGTTAGGTTTGTTAGCAATATAGTACCGTTATAACGGTGAATCGAAAGCTTGGAAAATATCTATTAGCAAGCTAAGGTGAGGAACCTTAACCCCAAACTAAATTGGTTAATAATAAACTGTTTTCTATTTCTTGAGTCCTATGCCATGTTTGATTATATGCGAATGTGATTGTAATGTGCATACAAACATGCCATCCAATATTTCTATTACTTGTTCATGCATATTTACTTTATGGTTTATAACATGTGAGATGTTGATGATAGGAATAGGCATGCGATTGTAGTGTGTGGTTGGTGTGCTTGATGCGAGAGAGTATCGGGAGGTGTGATGAGAACGTCAATAAGCGTTAACCTTTGGCGGGTCTCGGCACTTTAGCTCTATCTCTAACTCAAGTCTTGTGCATTGACATCGTCGTATCGCCATTACCTTAGCGGAACTATTATGTCGTAGAGTATCGGGGAGGTGGTCTCGGTCCTTGTAGTCTCCGACTCTACGGGGGCTTTAGCTCTATCTCCGTGGATGTTCCGGGGATCTTGGGGTGAGGCCTTGGATACCCGTTTGGCATTAGGATTGGTTAGCGGCGAGCCCGGTTGCAAGCCCTCGCTAACAAGGGCTTACGTGTTGGTATAGCATTATATAGCAATAAACGTTAACCTTTGTTGTATAATGTTATGGTAGGGTGGATGGGGACGGCGATAAAGCGTTAACCTTCGGGCGGGCTTCCACACCCGGTATAGAGGCGGTATCAATAAACGTTAACCTTTGATTACCCAACCTTCTATTGCACATTGCAAACTATAAACCAAGACCAAAGATATGAATTGACTTTTGCATGCATATGTAATGTTGCATTGTTTTGGCTACTCGAGCCGTGTTGTGTGCTCACCCCTCGGCGTCGAATATTTTAGTTGATGATGCGGGTTATACGGTGGAAGATTATATGAACGCGTCGGCCTATGAAAACGTTGCTGCTATGGACGTTGGAGCTAAAGATGATACACACGACTCCTCTTGCGAGTGCAACTCGTGTGTATTCGATTAGATATTTTTTCTAGTTTTCTTTATTGGATTTATAAGACATGTATTTAGTATTTAAATATTTATGTCTCGGTTAATCATAGAATAATTTGCTATTATTTATGGATATCCACTTAGTTCTCGGTCATATTATTTACAAATTTTCCGCTATTGTGTATTACTCGATTATGATTGTGGATGCGTGTTAAGTTTGGATAACGGGGATAGCCTATAAGAGATCTGGTTGAACCGTTGTTTATTTAGCGGTTCATCACCCTCCAAACGGTATGGAATGGGGTGTGACAACTTGGTATCGAGCATCTCGGGCTTTGCCCGCGAGCCGACGCATTCAAGACCATTGTGAGCGAGATAGGATAAAAGTAAAAGCTTAATATAAACACCTTGTAAGCCTTTGTGTTGGTTGAGACGAAATTAAACAAGGCGATAATGTACATATAAAAGGTGGAACCATATATATACACTCACACGAAAAGAGAAGACCAAGAATTATCCTAATAAACAAATAATTTAGGGTATTATCTTAAGTTGGGTAGTTATCCGGTATACAAGGATATAGTACAGAGCAAGAAGGGAGCACGTCAAAGCGAAGTTGGAATACCGAGTTGGTACTCACAAGATGTGAAACTCGATGTAAGACGAGAAGAAGAGGAAAATGGCTAGTTGCCAAAACCCGTATAGATAAAGGAAAAGATCTCGGGCTAAATCAAACGGAGATAAGGGATAATGGCCATGTAAGTAGATATGTTTATATAGGTGCGGTGCATTATTGTTTACTCTTATGATTATAGAGGTATTCTCTCAATTTGAAAACATGAATCGTTAATGGGATGAGTTAAAGCTAATCATGTTGGCTTCCTTGTTTAGATTTTTGGTACAAAAATCTTCTCCAGATTTATTCTTATAGTGCATGGATCAATGGCTTATAACTAGAAAAACCAAAAAAAAGGGGTAAAGAGAGGGAAACTAAATTCCCTAATTTAGCCACCCAACTAATGATCTTTTAATGGATTCCCAAATAGGTAGCTAGATAAAGCAAGTTTTTGAAAGAGGGGAGGGGGTTTTTTTGACCTTTGTTATACACCCGATCTGTTGATAAAGAACTATTGTAAAAGACCATGATGATTAAACCAATGACCACCATGGTGGAGTCCAGCTAACGTTCGAAAGAGGGGGGGGGGGGGGGGGGGGGGGGGGGGGATCTTGCAGGCCACTATTCACATAGCCACGAGTTTGTAAGATTTGCACCGGGCCGCACGGGTATCAAAGACACCGTATAGAATGGCTCCCGGGGAAGGAATTAAAGTGCACTACAGACTGCTGGATAGGGTTATAGCATGCATGGTATGCAATCAAGAATCGATATCCACTACCGGGATCGATGACTTGGTGACTAGGGGGGGGGGGTTTTAAGATCGATCGGCTATCATTCAATTGAAAATTAAGGGGTGACAAAATATAAATGAACGATCCATGGATTTTAGAAACTGTAGGATGACCTTTAGGGATCTTAAGTTGACCCTAAGACCTCGCTTGAGGGAGAGAGTTTTGGGGGGGGTGGGGGCCATGGTATCAATGAAGGGATCCAAATGGACCCTAAAAGTCAAGCTATTCTGAAGTAGAAACCACGCGTCTCGAGATTCAAAGTTTTTGTCTAATCAAAATGGTATCTAAAACGTAGCATAGAAATTGAGTTTACCAAAAGGAGTTAAAACTCCGTACGGGACGGACCAGTGTGAAAAGAGTTTTCAAACAAGAGAAGACATGTCAAAAATTTTGGTGCCCATGCGCTTTACCAGATGCTCGGGTTGGGATTAGTATGTGGCTGATGAGGGGGAAAAAGAGGTGGGGGGGGAGGGGGGGGGGGGGGGGAGGGAGAGAAAAAAAAACCCAACTCACGATTTGGAATGACCCAAATTGTCGGACGATGTGTCTTATTGAATATCAATTGCACGCCATTCCGATGGTGTATACCAGCCAAATTTGGTCAGTGACTCTCTATATTTTTATTTGGAATTTATTAAGGCCTTGAAACCTAGTTTTGACTATCCTATGATGCAAAACCCCTTGTGCATCATGTATACATGAGGTAAGTTTTGATTTACATTGTAAAATGACCAACTATGCCTTACCTCTGTATTGTGAGACCATAACCCAGCTTACAGGAGCTAGGTAACCTTTTTGGGGTGACAGCGCTATCGTACTAACACATTTTGATGTGCAGTTGGTGACACGACACATGGCTAGTGGTCAGTGTCACACCCCAATTCTGCACCAACCAGAATGGTGTGATGAACCGTCTATGATCCAATGGTTCAACCAAGATCTTGAATAGGCTGTGTCTGTTTGCTTAAACCATACACATCCACAACCATAATTAGAATAAATAAACAATAGCGGAAGTCTTTAATATTTAATGAACTGAGAATCTAATGGTGATAACATAAATAAATTATCCAATTATCTTCAATGACTAAGACATAAAATAAAATAAATTAATCAATTACATGTTCTTAATAATCCAACTATAAATCTAATCAAAGACGCATGAGTTGCACTCGCACGACGAATTATGCAACTCCTTCATAGCTTCTGCATCCATCGCCGCAGCATGTCCGTACATCGGAGCATTCATATAGTCTACTGTAGTACCTGCATCATCATCTAAAAATATTTGACGTCGAAAGGGTGAGCACACATCATGGCTCAGTGAGCAAACAAAACAATGCAACAAACATATGCATGCATTCATTTCATATCTTTGGTCTGGTTCATAAGTTTACAATGTGCAATAGAAAGGTATGGTGGCCGTCGCACCTCTATACACGGGTGTGTAAGCCCACCCAATGAACCAAACACTATTGTCATCCACATCCACCCCACCATGAAATAGGGATAGAGTTAAAATGCTTAGGACTGCACCACATCACACTTCCCCTGATGCCCTACCCATACCAATACGTAAGCCCCTATTGGCGAGGGCTTACAAATAGGGCTCGCAACTAACCAATCCTAATGTCAAACAGTGTATCCAAGGCCTCACCCCAGCATCCCTCAATACGTCCATAGAGATAGAGCTAAGGCCCCTCGGCAGAGACAGAGACTACACGGTCCGAGACCACCTCCCCTGATGCCCTACGACGTAATAGTTCTTCTAAGGTAATGGCGATACGACGATGTCAGTAGACAAGACTTGAGTAGAGATAGAGCTAAAGTGCTTAGGGCCGCACTGCATCACACTTTCCCTGATGCCCTACTCGCATCAAGTATACTAACCACACACAAACATTCACATGCCTACTCCTAGCATCATCATCATCATCATCATCATCATGTTATAAATAAACGAAATTAAATATGCATGAACATTAATAGCAGAAATATTGGATGACATGTGAAATGCACAATACACGCATACAAGCATAAAATCATTCATGGCATCGGACTCAATAAACAAAAATAGTTTATTATTAGCCAATTAGTTTAGGTCTTGTACCCTCACCTTTGATCGATAATAGATCCTTGTTCAAGCTCTGTAATTCACTCTTAGACCACTTGGAAACCTATCAAAATTATAGATTTTATATTAGAATTAATTTCCATTAATTTAAACCAACAGAAACTGAGGGGTCGCAGGTGGGGTAGCACCTGGGGTCTCAGTTTCTGCGACCACAGGGTGTAGGGTCGCAGGTGGGGTCGAACATACTCCGACCCTACGTGCGACCACACCCTCCCTGGAAACTTCCCGAGGGCATGTGGTCGAACATGTGGGTCTCGTGGGGTCGGATATCATGCAACCCTACGTGCGACCACACGTGTCATGGTCGACCTTTCACTCTTAAGTCTATTCCTTCATATTTGAATCCTTTGGCTTATCTTCATGGTCCTTCATATGATTGTTCTATGACTCAAAACTACAATTTTATACACTATCCATTGTCCACAATGATTTCCTCCATGGATTCTCTTGGAATTTATCCATGGATTGATGATTTGGGTTTCTCCTAATCCTATCTTCCTCATGAACTATTCTAGGCTCTTAATTCAAGTTGGGAATTAGGCTCATACCTTAGGTTTGCTGAGATAACAGAGTTTTCTCTGAACTTTCCTCTTCCTTGGTCTTCTTCTTCAGTTCTCCTTCTCTTCGTTCTCTTCTCTTTCTCTCACTTTCAATTAGGGTTCTGAAGGAGTGAAAGAGGCTAAGGGACGTCCTATTTATAGAGAAAAACCCTCCATAATATGCCCCAATGAGTTTAGGAAAGAACCCCCTTCGGATTAGGAAGGTTTCTTAATTTTTGATTTTGACTGGTTCTATAGGGTCGGAGGTGGGGTCGCAGAATCCGTCGACCTTACCTTTTTAAAACATCCGACCCCATGACCAAAAGTCATGGGTTGGACTCTTTTGAGGTGGGGTCGGTCATACCTATTTAGGCATGCGACCACACACTCACATTTGACTATTTTTGAGTTAAATTTTATACCTAGTCTTGTGGTTTCTTCACGCACTTGGTCTACTTGGCTCGACCATGATAGGTAGACCTGGTACAAGGTGGTAAGACCAATTAGTTCGATACAGGTCTTACAACTCCCCCCCTCTTATTAAAAATTTCATCCTCAAAATTTACACATATCTTCCAAGTCGAAAAAGTGAAGATATTGCTTCCGCATAGCATTCTCTTCTTCCCATGTGATCTCTTCTATATCTAGGCTCCTCCAGGTGGCCTTAACATAATAAATGTCATGGTTCCGTAGACGTTGAACCTTTCGATTGGTGATTTCAGTTGGTGCTACTTCGAATGTCAAATCATCAGTTAGATCTAGTGGATCCACTGTTAACACGTGTGTTGGATCTCTAACGTACTTCTTTAATAATGAGATATGAAATACATCATGCACACTTGAAATAGATGGTGGTAGTGCTAACTGATACGCCACTTTTCCACGTTTAGTTAGAATCTCATATGGCCCGACATATCTCAGACTTAGCTTCCCTTTTTATCTGAATCGTTTTAGACCTTGCATAGGTGATAATTTCAAGAATACCTTATCACCTATGACAAATTCAAGGTCTCAACGTCAAGTATCTGCATACTGTTTCTGACGATTCTGAGTCATTCTAACTCTTTCCTTAATAATGTCAACTACACGATAAGTCTCTTCAACAAATTCTGGTCCAACAATACTCCGTTCACCAACTTCATTCCAAAACAAAGGAGTTCGACACTTCCTACCATACAGTGCTTCATAGGGTTCCTGATAGCTGTTGTTATAGGCAAACTCAATTAATGGTAGTTTTTTATCCCATGATCCCTTGAAATTAATAACACAGGCTCAAAGCATGTCTTCTAAGATCTGAATGGTACGCTCCGACTGTCCGTCTGTCTGAGGATGGAATGCAGTACTAAACTTCAACGTTGTACCCATAGCTTTCTGTAATCCTTTCCAAAACCTTGAGGTAAAGCGTGGGTCTCTATCGGACACAAAGCTTTCAGGTACACCATGTAATCTGACAATATTATCCACATATAACTTGGCTAACCTCTCCAGGGTATACTGTGGTCTTATAGCTATAAACCGAGCGGTCTTAGTCAGATCTATAATCACCCAGACTGCGTCAACTACTCAGGGAGTTAATTTTAACCCGGTGATGAAGTCCATAGTGATGCAGTCCCATTTCCATGCTGGTTCTGGTAGTGGCTCCAACAATCCTGCAGGTCTTTGTTGTTCAACCTTTACCCTCTGACAATTTAGGCATTGAGACTCGAATTTAGCTACATCTGCCTTCATTTCTCTCCACCAATATAATTTCTTCAAATCATGATACATCTTTGTACTTCCAGGATGTACCAAATAAGCGGTGGTGTGAGCTTCCTTCATTAGTCTATGTCTAATGTCCAAGTTTTTCATTTCAGGAACACATACTCTTCCTTTGTACTTCAGTACCTTTTCATCATCCAAGGTAAACTTAGGAATACTCCTATCTTTTTCGATGTCTTCTTGTACCGTTCTCAGATAAGGGTCTGATTTAAGAGCGGCTTTCACTTCATCTATTATATCAGGTATAATCTTCAATGTGGCAAACATATTTGAAAACTGATGAATAAACCCTTGGTTGGTTGATCCACCCGGTGCATCTATCATGAACTGCTCATTACCAGGATGGAATACTTTTCCTGTAACACACATTGCCGCAGTCGTGTTAACCTCTCCTTTGGATTTTATCATTGCTTTTCCACTTAGCTCATCAGTAACTACATTAGCCTTTCTTGGATGATACTGGATATCACAATCATAATCCTTCAATAATTTCAACCATTTTCTTTGTCTCATGTTCAACTCCTTCTGATTAAAAAGGTAAGTGAGACTCTTATGATCTGACTTAATCTGAAATTTCTCTCCATACAAATAATGTCTCCATATCTTGACAGCTTGTACTACTGCTGCTAATTCCAAGTGATGAGTGGGATAGTTCTTCTCATGTGTCTTCAATTGTCTTGAGGCATACGCAACTACTTGCTTTCCTTGCATAAGTACACATCCTAAACCCAATCCAGACGCATCAGTGTACAAGGTAAATGGTTGTCCTGGAATAGGAATAGTCAAGATGGGAGCAGATATCTATCTAGCCTTCAATGTTTGGAAACTTTTCTCACATTTTTCGGTCCAAACAAACTTTTCTCCTTTCTTAGTCAAACTGGTGAGAGGTACGGTGATCCTGGAGTAATCTTTTACGAATCGTTGATATTACCCGACTATACCTAAGAAACTTTTAATTCTGCAACACTCTTAAGTGCTTCCCACTTCATAATGACTTCAATCTTGCTATGATCCACTTTAATTCCCTTAGCGGATACAACATGACCTAAGAAAGCGTTCTCATTTAGCCAAAACTCACACTTTATAAATTTGGCGTAAAGCTTCTCTTTTCTTAGTCGCTGCAGAGTGGCTCTTAGATTCATGAGATGAGTTTCCTTATCCTTGGAGTAGACCAATATATCGTCAATAAACACAATGATTGACGTATCCAATATCATGGAATATTCGATTCATGAGTTCCATAAAAGTTGCGGGTGCGTTAGTCAATCCAAAAGGCATGACTAAAAATTCATAGTGTCCATATCTTGTTTTAAATGTTGTCTTCAGAATATCACCTTCCTTAATCCTCAACTGATGGTATCCTGACCGAAGATCAACCTTGGAGAACACCTTGGCACCTTGCAACTAATCGAACAAGTCATCGATCCAAGGCAACGGGTACCGATTCTTGATTGTAAGCTTATTCAATTCCCGATAGTCTATACACAGTCTAATGCTACCGTCCTTCTTCTTCACAAACAATACTGGTGCTCCCCATGGTGATATGCTGGGTCTGATATAACCTTGTCCAGTAATTCCTGTAACTGTACCTTTAGTTCCTTCAGTTCAGTAGGAGCCATTCAATAGGGTGCTTTAGATACTGATGCGGCTCCAGGTATCAAATCTATAACGAACTCTGTTGCTCAGTCGGGTGGTAGTCCTGGTAGTTCCTCAGGAAATACATCTGGAAAATCACGCACAACATCAATATCTTCCATTTGTGGTACTTCCTTGGTGAGATCATCCACGGATACTAGATACCCAACTCCTCCTTTCTCGAGACATTTTTTAGCCTTTAATGCAGAAAGGATGAATTTTCGTTAACGGGGTAGTCTGGTTCCCGTAAAACTAAACTCTGTTCCTTCCTTGTCTTTAAATGTCAATTTCTTTTCTGCACATAATAGGTTTATAGAATGCCGAGCTAACCAATCCATTCCCAAGATAACGTCAAAGTCTGCTATCTCGAGTTGAATTAAGGTTACATCCCAAAATCTTCTCGCCGATAAGAACTATACATGGTCCATAACCTTTTTCTAGTTCCAGTTCTAGTCCCATAGGCGATCGTACAAGCAATTTATAATCTAACGATCTGAGGGGTAGATTTAGCTTCTTTCCAAATGACACAGATATAAAAGAATGAGTAGCCCCAGAATCAAAGAGTACTCTGGCGGGTAAGCCATTAATAGGTACGATACCTGTGATTTGTTTTAATTTAGTCTACATGCTCACACAAGGTAATACAAAATGAAAGGTTCAAGTCATACTTGTGACCACATCAGGCGATGCGGCAGCATCCTCAGATGTAACTGCATAAACCTTTCCTTGCTGTAGCTGCTTCCTTGGCTTAGGACACTCCCTGGAATAATGTCCCACTTGATTGCAGTTATAACACTTTACTCCTTCATTATTTTGCTTTTGTTGAGGTTGGACTGTTGGAGTAGTCTTGGCTGCAGCATTAAAGCCTTGAGTACGGAAGGGTTTAAATGTCTTTGTGTTCCCTCCGTTGTATGAATTTCCATTCGGCCTTTTGATACCCCTATTCTGAGCAAGGTAGCTCTCCCTCTGGCTCGACTCTATCACTCGAGCAATATGTACTGCTTTATTATAACCTTTCTTTTCTAGTCCCAGAACATGCTCATGAATGCTCCCCCTAAGTCCCATAACGAACCTTCGGGTTTTTGTACTTTCCTCCTGCATGCTGGAGGGTGCAAAGAAAAATAGCTCTTCATAAGGCTGTTGATAAGCATCCACAGTCATCTGTCCCTGATACAAACTCAGGAATTCTCTTTCCATAGCATCTCTGAAACTTCTGGGAAAATATTTCTCAAAGAATGCCTCCTTATAGATAGCCCAGGTCAATTGGGCATGCTTGGTTAACAGATAAGTCGGAGTAGACTTCCACCAATGGTGTGCATCGCCCTTCAACATAAATGTGGCGTAGAACACTTTTTCTTCCTCGTTAATTGTCATCATCATAAAATTCCTTTCCATCTCGTCGATCCAATGAGCTGGCCACAAAGGATCCGCTAGCTTACCATTATATTCTTTAGGCATCATTTTCAGAAAACGCTCGATCAGTCGAGAGTGGTCCAACTGATACTGAGCATAGGCCCCATACATAGGTGGTTGATACTGGTAGCTACCTTGAGCTACCTCAGGGTTCTGTACTGGAGCTTGTACCACTGGCATTTGAGGTGCTTGGGGCACCGTGTTGCTACCCCCTGGTACTGAGCTAGCTTGTCCGGCTGGCATAGGTGTAGTATGTGCAACTGGAAAAACCATTCCTATAGCAGCTTGCATATTGGCTTGCACCTACTGTATTTGCTACAGCTGTTGTGCCAGGTTCATAACTACTATAGCCAAATCTGTAGGTGGGGCTGGCAAGTTTGTAGGATTTGTCTGGCCATTAGCTCCTGGTGGTACCACATTCTAATTCTCTTGTTCCTCAGGGTTTTCATGCTAGTTTCCTCTACAGGTGGTGGTGGTGGAATTGGGTTACATCCTCGTTTGGTTACTCTTCGCCCAGCCATTTCCTGTTCTGGTGGTGGTAATGTCTGAAAAATCATAAAACATGTGAGGCAATCATTATATAAGTCATTCCCAAGTCAAAATCCAACTAATCAATGTAAAATTCTAATTTTTCAAGTCATTCAGTCAAAATACTGTATTTTCCATCGTAGGGTCAATGGTGGGGTCACTCTATGTTCGACCACAGGGTACGCCACCTCACAAAACCCTGTCAGCTCACCGAGAGCCTAGGGTCGATCGTAGGGTTAGTATATATCTGACCCTAAGTCTGACCACACGATGTCTGTCAGATCACCGAGAGCCTAGGGTCGATGGTAGGGTCGGTATATGTCCGACCACAGGGTCCGACCACACGAGGTCTGTCAACTCACCGAGAGCCTAGGGTCGATCCTGGGGTCGGTCGTGGGGTCGCACATTTAGTCGAATTCTGTGACCGCACGACCCCAAATCAGGTTTTTAAACCTGATTTTTGAGTCATTTCCCACTCTTCCTTTTTTCTTTCAACTCAACTCGCTTCCCCTGAGTTGCTACAGTATCGACCCCTAGTGTTTGGTGATTATTTCTTCCATTCACGACTTCCGTTCCTTTCCTTTAGGTATGTTCTCTACTGTTCCTCATTTTTAAGCTTTCAAAACAAGGTTTTTCTCCATTTATAGCGTTTTCTTCAAATTAAAATTTTTCCAACCATAAAAATTTGATTTTTATTGGGGGCTTTTGCTATTGGCCACCCAATGGACGAAAGCCCTTAAGAAAATTTGAGTTTCATCGGTTGGTTTTTGAGAAACTTGAAATTTTCCTCTTTTGACCTAATTTTTGGGATTTTTTCAATTTATTGAAATTTCTTCAAATTCGATCTTCCTAGTTTAAATTTCCAATTGTATGAGTCTTGCAGGATGGTTTGGAACATATGTAAGTCCTCCTGCCCAGCTGTTTGGGTGAAAAGTGAGGCTTTTGGCCAAATCATGCCGTTATAATGCCAAAATTTTGAGTTTTTCACCATATCTAATATCTTGTTTATTTGTCTGTGTCTTTGCAGATAGCATGGCTCGTACTAAGGTTCTCAGAGCTCATGATCCCATTTGTTTCCTCTCTAACGAGGCAGAGGCTCAGTATGCTCGTTAGGTGAAAGGGGGTCGCTGTGTAAACTTGGTTAGTCTAGCCTTGTTTAACGTAGAGGGTGCCTTCGGTGACATGGGTTGGCTTCCCATGATCACATATGAGACTTGTACCTGTCCTGCTTTGGTGAAGCAGTTCTATTGCAACCTCCAGGTAGTAGGTGATCGCAATGATACAAAGAGGGGTAGGGAGCTCAGGATCACTAGTTACGTGAAAGGGGTGGAAGTTTCCTTCAACTGCCAGGAGTTGGCTGATCTCCTGGGCATATCAAACGACAGCCCCTTGGTGTACTGTGCTCCTAAGGAACCCCAGTTCCTATCCTTGATGATGCATGCTGAGATTGATAGCTAGCTTCTTAGAGGTGATCGCTGGGAGATGAAGGCAATCAACCTATGGCCAGAGCCTCGGGTGTACTGCAAGATCATTCAGCACAACCTGATTCCCCAGAGTGGCCATTATGAGAGGATTTCTCAGTTGACCCAGTATCTCTTGTACTGCATCTGCACTAGGCAGCCGGTCTGCCTTCCATACATTATCATCCGGACGATGATCCTTGCTACGATGCCTGGTCAGATAGGCAACCTGCCTTACGGACGTCTGATCACTACTCTACTCACACGCCTGCAGGTCAACTTATTGGATGAGAGGATTCATGAGGATACCTTCTCTTCTGACCTGGACTGGAAGGCCATCTGTAGGATGGGGATGCGAGATACACAGGTCAATGACGATGAGAGGAACGCTCTGGTGCGTCCTCGTACCAGGGTAAAGATGGCAGATGCTGAGGCGGCAGTGGTAGCAGCAGCAATAGTAGGGGTCCATGGGGATGATGCTAAGGATGATGACTGTATGTATATGGATGTAGACGCCAAACCTCCTCCATCACCACTGCATTCCACTGGAGCTGGCCCATCTCAGGTTCCTTCACACACAGCTGGTCCTTCGTACCCACCATCTGATGATGTAATGGGGCTGCTGCGTGAGATTAGAGAGGCTCAGCGTGTGACTGATTGGAGAGTAGGAGAGCTCCTAGATGCCCAGCGCGCGTCTGATCAGCGGATGGCTGATCTGACAACTAGTCTCCAGGTGACCCAGACTCAGGTAGCCTGGCTGACTAGAGTGCATGCTGAGGACGATGACCGGGATCGTGAGGCACCTCCTCCTCCAGCACCTCCAACTCCATGATGCATATTTTTTTTCCTTGTACTATAGAGTAACTGTCCGGATTGTGGATTGTACTCTGATTTGGATATGTATATATGTTATTTTTTATTCGATGTATATATGAAACTTGTTTCTCCTTTTATATATGCATTATTCTCTTTCTTAATGTTTGTCTCATACAACACAGGTGCTTATAGTGTGTTCTTATTAAAGCTTTTAAATTTTATCCTAACTTAGTCCACAAACTTTTGTGGAAGTATACTGGTTTAATTGTTAGGGTCCGAGAGCTCTGATACTAAGTTGTCACACCCCAATTTTGCACCAATTAGAATGGTGTGATGAACCGTCTATGATCCAACGGTTCAACTAGGATCTCGAATAGACAGTGTCTGTTTGGTTAAATCATACACATCCACAACCATAATCAGAATAAATACACAATAGCGGAAGTCTTTAATATTTAATGAACTCAGAATATAATGGTGATAACATAAATAAATTATCCAATTATCTTCAATGACTAAGACATAAAATAAAATAAATTAATCAATTACATGTTCTTAATAATCCAACTATAAATCTAATCAAAGAAGCATGAGTTGCACTCGCACGACGAATCATGCGACTCCATCATAGCTTCTGCATCCATCGCCGTAGCATGTCCGTACATCGGAGCATTTATATAGTCTTCTACAATAGTACCTGCATCATCAACTAAAAATATTCGACGTCGAAAGGGTGAGCACACATCATGGCTCAGTGAGCAAACAAAACAATGCAACAAACATATGCATGCATTCAATTCATATCTTTGGTCTGGTTCATAAGTTTGTAATGTGCAATAGAAAGGTTTGGTGGCCGCTGCACCTCTATACACGGGTGTGTAAGCCCACCCAATGGATCAAACACCATTGTCGTTCACATCCACCCCATAATGGAATAGGGATAGAGCTAAAGTGCTTAGGACCGCACCGCATCACACTTCCCCTGATGCCCTACCCATACCAACACGTAAGCCCCTATTGGCGAGGGCTTGCAAACTAGGCTCTCAACTAACCAATCCTAGTGTCAAACAATGTATCCAAGGCCTCACCCCAGCGTCCCTCAATAAGTCCATAGAGATAGAGCTAAGGCCCCCCCCACAGAGTCAGAGACTACACGGTCCGAGACCACCTCCCCTGATGCCCTACGACGTAATAGTTCTTCTAAGGTAATGGCGATACGACGATGTCAGTAGAGAAGACTTGAGTAGAGATAGAGCTAAAGTGCTTAGGATCACACCGCATCACACTTCCCCTGATGCCCTACTCGCATCAAGTATACTAACCACACATAAACATTCACATGCCTACTCCTAGCATCATCATCATCATGTTATAAATAAACAAAATTAAATATTCATGAACATTAATAGCAAGAATATTGGATGACATGTGAAATGCACAATACACGCATACAAGCATAAAATCATTCATGGCATCAGACTCAATAAACAAAAATAGTTTATTATTAGCCAATTAGTTTAGGTCTTGGTCCCTCACCTTTGATCGATAATAGATCCTTGTTCAAGCTCTGTAATTCACTCTTAGACCACTTGGAAACCTATCAAAATTATAGATTTTATATTAGAATTAATTTCCATTAATTTAAACCAACAGAAACTGAGGGGTCGCAGGTGGGGAAGCACTTGGGGTCTTAGTTTCTGTAACCACAGGGTATAGGGTCATAGGTGGGGTTAAACATACTCCCACCCTACGTGCGACCACACCCTCCTTGGAAACTTTCGAAAGGCATGTGGTCGAACATGTGGGTCTCGTGGGGTCGAATATCATGCGACCCTACGTGCGACGACACGTGTCATGGTGGACCTTTCACTCTTTAGTCTATTCCTTCATGTTTGAATCCTTTGGTTTATCTTCATGGTCCTTCCTATGATTGTTCTATAGCTCAAAACTGTAATTTTATACACTATCCATTGTCCACAATGATTTTCTCCATGGATTCTCTTGGAATTTGTCCATGGATGGATGATTTGGATTTCTCCTAATCCTATCTTCCTCATGAACTATTCTAGGCTCTTAATTCAAGTAGGGAATTAGGTTCATACCTTAGGTTTGCGGAGATATCAGAGTTTTCTCTGAACTTTCCTCTTCCTTGGTCTTCTTCTTCAATTCTCCTTCTCTTCCTTCTCTTCTCGTTCTCTCACTTTCAATTAGGGTTCTAAAGGAGCGAAAAAGGCTAAGGGATGTCCTATTTATAGAGGAAAACCCTCCATAATATGCCCCAATGAGTTTAAGAAAGAACCCCCTTCGGATTAGGAAGGTTTCCTAATTTTTGGTTTTGACTGGATCCGTAGGGTCGGAGGTGGGGTCATAGAATCCGTCGACCCTACCTTTTTAAAACATCCGACCCCACGACCAAAAGTCATGGGTTGGACTCTTTTGAGGTGGGGTTGATCATACCTGTTTAGGCATGCGACCACATACTTACATTTAACTATTTTTGAGTTAAATTTCATACCTAGTCTTGTGGTTTCTTCACGCACTTGGTCCACTTGGCTCGACCATGATAGGTAGACCTGGTACAAGGTGGTAAGGCTGGTTAGTTCGATACAGGTCTTACAGTCAGACTGTGCTGTCGACCATGTGCCACACTTGAGTTCAACCTCTGTTGTTGACCATCTTTGGTCAATAACTTTCTAGAATTTTTGTGAGCTTGTTTTTGGAATTAGATCTCTGAAATCAATTGTTGATAAGCATTTCTTATGTTATTTTAACTAAATACCCTATAACTTATTTAGGTAGGTTGTTGTTCTTTACTTTAAATGTTTAGAACCTCTGGACAACATGTGTGGAACCTTAGGGACTACTAACCTAACTCCATACAATGCTTGAACCCTTGGCTTGGACAGAAGAAGCCCTTCTTAGTATTAAGGCTATTAGAGGGTGACTTTTGACTAATGATTGTGCTATCTCATGGTGTGTTAGCCACACTATACCTACCATGTATGGATAACATCGTTATTATATGTTAGAAGTTATCCTTATCATATGAATAGTAACGATGGAATTATTAATGAATCCCTAGATGCTATGACTTGATAATCGGACAGTAAACAATAGGCATCAGTTATCAGATAAGTACTTAACACTATGAGCACCAAAATAATGAACTCAAAGAGAAACCTAATTAATTCTATTGGATAGCACATTAACAAATTTTATTGGTTATGATTTTAATCCTTAGCTACGAGGACTCAGGTAGGTAGTTACCTGATTGGCTTGTCGAAGATTTACTCTCTACCTTTCTGTAAGGAAACTAAACCCTTGTTTGGTAGAGTTAGCTTTATTGAATTATACTGTGTGATGGATGCGATTGATAACATGCTCTTGTGTGATAACATGTCATCCAATAAAATATTCTATGTGATCATGCAGATGCATACATGTGTTTGGGATTAGTAATGTCGGTAAGGATTGGAGGGTGGGTGGTATGGGACACCTGCTACCTTTTCGCAAAAGTGACTGATCCATGTTTGATGCATGATGTCTAGTTAAGTCGGTAAGGAGGAAGGTGGGTGGTATGTGAAACTTGCACCACTTCTTACTGACACTGCTTTGCATTGACCATATGTAACCTAGCTAATTCACAACGTCCTAAGTGGGAGGATGGATGGGGTCAGAAGCTTGGCAACGTTACGGCCTAGTAATATGATTAATTAGGTGGACATGGCCAGTTGAACATAATTATCCTTATAGCTATACTCCTAGCCATTAGGGGGTTATGTATGGCATGGGTGCAATAAAAAGGTGGTATGAACATGATGCTCCATATACCGATCGCAGTGTGGATGAGCGGATGAGTGGACTAGTGGGAGTACCATCTCTTCAAGTGGCTGGCGTAATACAGGCTTGGGATGAGTTGTGGGATGCAAACAAACGTAAGGTAGTGGCCATCAAATGGGATGCAATGTGTGCTCCCAAAAATGAATGCGGAATGGGATTACAACTTTTGCATCATTTAAATGAAGTAATGTTATGTAAAATGGCTTGGAAAATAAAATCTGATGACACTATATATGCGAAATTCATGCGTGGCCACTATTTTTCAAAGGATGGCTACATGCGTCAACCTTATCGTTCTTCTCTGGTCTTGCGTAGTATCAAGAAAGTATGGGATTGGACATCTAAACATTCCAAATGGATAATTGGAGATGGTGAAAGTATAAACATATGGAGAGATCAATGGTTGGGAAGCTTTTCTCTAAATAAGCAACTCGGTTTTGATATGACTTGGTTAAAAGGAATGGATTGTAGGCTTGCTCGTTTTATTAAAGAAGGAAAATGGGTTTGGCCTCAAGCTACTTCAGACTCTCTTAAATTTTGGTTTGGAAATGCTCAATCCATTCCACTGTCGCATAGAGTTAGAGATCGTCTGATATGGGCTGGTGAACAGAATGGTTCTTTCTCGGTAAAATCTGCGTGGAATCTTCTTAGATCAAAGAAATCGATGCCAATAGGTATTCTTTGGTTTGGAATAAAGGTCTCTCTCCAAGTCTGAGTTGGACAGCATGGCACTGGTGCTTTCAAAAGCATCCCATAGATGACAGCATTAAGCAAATAGGATTTATGTTCACATCTAAATGCCCTTTGTGCCTATCAGCGGAGGAATCTTAGGATCATTTGTTTTGTGGTTGTGCCTTTTCAGTAGTTGCGTGGCAAAAAATTTGTTCTTGCTTCGAGATTATTATGCCTTCCATAGATTCATGCGTTTCACTTCTGACCTAGGTGATGCAAAAGGGTAGAATCATTAACCAACGTAATTTATGGAATGGTATTCTGGTGATTATAATTCATAACCTAAGGTTGGCTCGAAACAATGCCTTACACCGAAATATCAAAGCATAGATCAACTTGGTCTGGGCTAAAATTAAACATGGCTGCAATGATTCTTCAATCTCCAAACCATGTAAGATTAAAACAACATCAGAAATAAGAGTTGTAAAAGCATTCTCTCTCATTACAACTCAGACACAATCAAGAAGGATTGTTTAACTTTTTTGGAGGCCGCCAATGCATGGCTGGTGTAAAGTAAACACAGATGGATAAAGCTTTGGTAACCCAGGAGCTGCTGGTTTGGGTGGAGTGATTCATTTTCACAATGGACAGATTTTATATGCTTTTGTAGATTATCTTGGTATTCATACAAACTACTTTGCTGAATTCAAAGCCGCAATAACTGGACTGAAGGGAGCAACTAATCTTGTCTTTTCTCAGATTTGGCTAGAATCTGACTCTCATTCTATAATAAATGCTTTATTATCTGCAAACTTGCCTTGGTATTTTTTGCAAGATTGGAATGGCCTTTCCATGGAGTTATCTAAATGTACTATAAGGTACAGTCATTGCTTTCGGGAATGCAACACTGTGGCAGACAAGCTTGCAAGGAGAGCAGCTCATGATAGGCAATCATATTCATGGAACAAATGTCTGAATTTTGTAGCTAAAGAAATTGTGTGGGATGCATCCCACTGGCCTAGATATCGATTTTGCTAGTTGTTTTATGCCCAGAGTGTCTCCTGCTGATGGCAATGCCGAAGAAAAGAATTGATACTATTTGTTATTGAGGAGGAAATTCTGTGCATAGGTTTGAAAGATATGGTTTCCAAGGGATTGTTGGAACTGGTTTTTAGAGGGAGAGGGGTGATATCTCCAACTCACCTCATGTTTGCTAATGACATTGTCATTTTCATCAAGGCCAAATTGAGCTCATGTAGATTGCTAAAAAACTTATTAGAGCAAGATTATCTTTTCTGATACGGTTATTCATAGTAGGAGACAAAAGATGCGTGATTGTCTAAACTTCACTCAAGGTGGGGTTGAATTGGTAAAGACAGTTTTAAGCAATGCATTGGTGCATTCCTTTTGGGTTTACAAATGGCCCCATGGCCTAATTAAAACGGTAAAGGAGTGGATAAGAAATTTCATCTGGACGGATGATCCTAATAAAAAGAAGGGAGTTGTAGTAAAATGGGACACCATGTGTACTCCTAAAAATTAAGGTGGTGGTCTGTGGATTCGTCGGCTAAATCTCGTTAATGATGTTATGCTATGCAAGATGTCTTGAAAAATAAAATCTGATGATTCCCTGTATGCAAAATTTATGCAAGGTCATTATTGCTTTAAATATGGCTTCACTCGCAATCCTAAATGTTGCTCTTCGGTTTGGCGAAGCATAAAAAAAGTTTGAGACCAGACATCTAAGCACACTCGATAGATTATAGGATATGGGGAGCGAATCAATATCGGGACTGACCAGTGGTTAGGAGACTTCTCTTCAAAAGATAAACTTGGACTGGGTCGTGAACTCCTTCAGGTTCAAAATTTCACTTTCGCCTCGTTTTATTTATAACGGTAGATAGATCTAGCCAGCTGTATCATCTACTTTTCTTAATTACTGGTTTAATCATGCTCGCAATATTACATTAACGGATGGTTCAAATGATTGTCTACTTTGGACTGGTGAATAAAATGGGAAATTTACAATCAAATCGGCATGGAATCTGCTTAGAACCCAAAGCACAAAGCCTATTTGGGCTAATGCGGTGTGGAATACCAACATGACACCAAGTCTTTCTTGGATTGCTTGGAGATGGTGTTGGGGAAAGGTCCCAACAGATGAGTGCATTAAGAGGAAGGGCATTTTTTTTTAACTTCAAGATGTTCCTTATGCCATAAAGTGGAAGAGACATCCAACCATCTATTTTGCAGGTGTGAATTATGATGCAGGTTTGGAACGAACTTGGGTGCTCCTTTGGCATTTCAATTCCAATTTTCAATGCCTGTATTGATCTCATTAACTGGTGGCCGTGCAAAAGTAAATCTGTTTCCAATCAATTGATTTGGATTGGCATGTTATTTACGGTGATTCAGAATATCTGAAAGGCCTGCAACAATGCAGTCCACAGAAATGCCAAGACAATTCTAGCGACCATCTGGGTGACCAAAAAAATGGCTGGTTCTCTCAGTTCGTTGTCCTTGTGTGATGAAAACGCAGTCTGACCTGAGAGTGGCTCGGATTCTTTCCCTTGCAACATGGCCAGCAAAACATTTTGAAGTGACTGAGCTCTTTTGGCAGCCCCCTATGGCAACCTGGTGCAAGATAAATACAAATGGCTCTAGTTTGGGTAATCCTGGAGTTCCTGGCACTGGAGATGTTATTCGAACTGAGCGAGGTCAGGTTATATTTTCTTTTGCAGAATCACTGGGAATAGCAATGAACTACTTTGCCGAACTAAAGGCAGTGCTGATTGGTTTTAGAGCAGCCCTTCGGCTAGGCTTTCATTGGACTTAGGTGGAATCTGACTTGAGTTCTGTAGTTCATGCCTTACTCTCCATGGATCTTCCATGTAATTTACAGCAAGATTGGAGACATTTGTCAGCAGAATTGTCTTCAGTTATGGTCAGATATACACACAGTTTCAGAGAAACAAACTCTGTGGCCGATAAGCTAGCAAGGAAGGCGGCTCATGACAGGCATTCTTTCGTTTGGAATTGTTGTTCGGATCTGATACCCAAAGAGGTTATGTGGGATGCTTCTCACATGCCTCATTATCATTTCCATTAGTTTCTCCTAAGCCTGGGATGGCCCCTGCTGATGGCAATGCCGAAGGTGGGGGTTATCGTTATGGTTTTTTGTATTTTTTTCCTCTATTTTAATACAATCTTTCGGATCTTTGGCAAAAAAAAAAAAGAGTTGTAGGCAAGTAACCGGTGTAATACTGGCTTGTTCCATAATGACATACCCATGCTTAGGGGTGATACTATAATTTTCTTGATTGTTCACCCCCTGTTATACCCCAAAATTCGGTACTAAGGTGTGCATCATTGGAACCTGCTGTGCCATGGGCATAGTGTTATTTTCCACAGGTGCTATGGGTACAGTGTTATCAACAATGGGTGCAGGAGGCACAACGCTGCTACCCATCAGAACTGTGCTAGTATGACCAAGAGGTGTTGGTGTGGTGTTGGCAGTTGGAGGTACAATTCCCAAGGCAACCTGCATATTCATCTACTATTATTGTAGGTCCTGCATTGTCGTGCTAGGTTCATTACAACAGTGGCCAAATCAGGTGGTGGTCTTGGTAGGTTAGTTAGAGTGGCCTATTGTTTCCGCCCTAAGGTACAGTACTCTGGTTCCCATTGTTTCCCGGTTGTCCTTTAGGGTTTTCATTAATGTTTCCCATTTTGGAAGGTGGTGGGGTCGGGCTACAGCCTCTGTGACTATTTCCATGAGTCCGATGTGCCATCTCAGATTTTCGACTGATGAAATGTTTGCATAGCTAGCATATGTGAAAAGTTATACAAAATTGGCAATTCTTGAGATTAGTCGCATAGCATCATATTAAAAATTCTAAAATGAACATTTCCCCAAAATTTCTCAGCATTTACAGCAAAAATTATTTGTGTGGTCGAACTTGTGTGGTCGCACATGGTGCGTCCACTCATGCATCCAAACAAACCTTGTAACAGAGTTCGAGAGTCTGTGGACGACTGTGTGGCCGACTGTATGGTCGACGGTTTGTGTGACCACACAACCTAAAAATTGGGTTGTTAAGCCCAAACGAGTCATTTTTCCCTCACACCTCTCTTGTCTTCCACTGAGTTCAAATCCACTCACCTCCACTGAGTTGCTACAGTGCTTTCACACAATTTTCTTGCTACCACTATCGCGTAACGACTTCCAAACTCCATCTAAAGGCAATGTCTTTCTTCCTTACCCTCCTTTGGATTGCGAAACCTAGGTTTTTGTTGTCTTTTCCTTGTTTTATCAAATTACATTTTATTTGACCATAAAAAATTCATTTTTATCATTTAGCATTGCTATTGGGCATAATGCAAAGCAAAGCCCTCAACTTATTTGAGGTTTCGTCGGTGGGTTTGTAATCAATCCCAAAAAAATCAAGTTTTGCCCTGGAAATTGGGGTTTTTCTCGAACTTTCAAGTTTTCTTTGAATCTCGAATCTAGTCAAATTCCTTGCTCATATATTATTGTTAGGCATGTATAAATTTGTTTTACCTGACATAAGTGCTCTAGTCCATGCAATTGCGAAAAAAATGAGGCTTTTGGCCAAATTATGCCATTATAATGCTGAAATTTTTGAAATTTCCTTTAACTAACAATTTGCTTATTGGTTTATGCTCCTTGCAGGTAACATGATTCTTACCAAGGTTCCCTGAGTCCATGATGCCATTCGCTTCAGGTCAGTTGAAGCTGAAACACAGTACCCTTGGTTTAGGGCCAAGAGAGTGAAAGTAGGTCAGTTTATTAACTTACCCAGCCTTGCCCTCTTTGACAATCAAAATGCCTTCCAGACTATGTTTTGGCTTCCAGTAATTTAGTACTAGGGATGTACTCGTCCAAAATTGGTAAAACAATTCTACTGTAATTTATAGGTTGAGGGTGATCCAGAGGACATGGATAGAGGTAAGGACCTCAGGATCACAAGTTAGGTGAAAGGGGTTCCCATTTCATTTAACTATCAGCAGTTGGTCGACATCCTAGGTCCATCTAGCATGGTTTATTGTAAGATCATCCAGCATAACCTAGTGCCATAGAGTAGGCACTACCAGATGGTTTCTCAGCTCACCCAGTATCTGCTATACTACATCTGCACCAGGCAGCCCGTATGCCTACCCTACATCGTTATTTGCACCATGTATTGAGCTGCGATGATCGGCCTGAAGGGAAACTTACCCAATGGTCGTATGATCACTACCATCCTCTCCCACCTAGACATGGTGAGTGAGAGGATATATGAGGATACAATTTCTACGGACCTTGATTGGGAGGCCATATACAAGATTGAGATGCAGGACATACAGGTTAGCGATGAGGAACAAAATGCGATGGTCCATCCACCACGTCGAGCTGCAGCCATGGTAGAGGGTGATGATGAAGATGACAATCAGACGTACATGGATGTAGATATCATCCCCCCTCCTTCACCACAGCATACCACTGGAGCTAGCCCTTCTCATGCTACTTCCTCAGCTGGTCCCTTAAGCCCACCACCAGATTATATGATGGTGCTCCTGTGGGAGATCTAAAATGCTTAGCGTACGATAGATCAGCTGGTAGTGGACCTTGCTGATAGTCTTCGAGCGACCCAAGTGCAGGTAGCCTGGCTCACGAAGGTGTACTTAGAGGACTATAATAGGGACCGAGAGGCACCTCCTCTTCCTACTCCTCCAACTCAGTGATAGATCTCCATATCTCTTTCATTTATATATACATTTCTCTTTTTGATGTTTTACAGAGTAACTATCCGGCTTGTGAACTATACTCTGATTTTCGGATATACATTATGTCACTTTTATTTTTGGGTATATATATATATATACACACACTTTTTGTTTCTCTTTCTCATTATGTGTATTATGGTCTTGCTTAATTTCTGTCTTAAACAACAATGTGCTTATGGTGGGTTATTATTAAAGCTATTATTTTTCACCTAACTCAGTTCAAGGACTCTTGTGGCTATATTCAAGTTTGATTGGCAGGGCCTAGGAGCTCTGATACAAAGTTGTCACACCCCAATTCTGGATGAACCAGAAGTGTAATGAACCATTATAAGAACCAACAATTCAAGCTAAGATCTCGTAACAGCCATACCAACCATTCAAATCAAAATTGTAAGACCCACACTTTACTAACTTGGTCTAACTGTGTCGTGCCAGGTCTTTCCATCATTCTTGGACCAAGTGGACCGAGCATGTAAAGATAGATCACAAATCAGGTATGAGAATCGAGTTAAAAACACAAAAAACATACCTAATGTCGCATGCTTGGGTAGGTCTGGTCGACCATAAGGAAGGGAACCAAAAATCTCAAATCCAGAACCCTACGGTCGATGATTTTGACCCTATGGTCGATGGTTTATGCGACCGTATGATCAACCGTGAGAACCTAGATCAGACTCCGAGTTTTGAAAACTTTCCTAAACTAAGGGATTGCTTTCCTAATTGAAAGAGGACTCTATATGGAGAGTTTTCCTCTATATAAATGATGTCCCTCAGCCCCTTTTCACTTTTTTAGAACATTACTAAACCCTAGAGAAAGAGATTGAAGAGAAGGAGAAGAGGAAAAAGCTAAGGAGAAGAATTTGCTGAGAAGAGATTGGCTCTCTATCACAGGCAAAGGTATGAAATGAATCTCTGGAGATGTAAACTCTAAGGAATAAGACTTCTATGGAAGATAGACAATATCCACTTATTATGATCTATGTGATTTCCTTGAGAAAATCGCAAGGAGAACAATGAAGAGTAAATTTGATGATTAGGGTTGATAAGAAATTACTAATGATGGATATAGGATGACTTTTGAATAAACCCCATTGAGGAACAGATGAATTGACCCTGGAAGAACTCGAATTGCATGTAAACTATGACCAAAAATCTCAAGGTCGTAGCTATGGTTGACCATAGCATGACCTGTCACACCCCAATTCTGTACTATTCAGAATGGTGTGATGAACCGCCAATAAACCAATGGTTCAACTAGGATCTCGAATAGGATGTGTCCGTTCACTTAAACCATACACATCCACAACTAAAATCAGAATAAATACACGATAGCGGAAGTCTTTAATATTAAATGAACTGAGAGTCTAAAGATGATAATATAAATAAAATATTCAATTATCTTCAAAAAATACTAAGACACAAAATAAAATAATTTAATAAATTACATCGTCTGAATAATTTAAATGAAAATCTAATCGAAAACACAAGAGTTGCACTCGCATGATGAATCATGCAACTCCATCATAACTTCAGCGTCCATCGCCGCCGCATGTCCATACATCGGAGCATTTATATAATCTTCTATGTGGTACCTGCATCATCAACTAAAAATATTCGACGTCGAAAGGGTGAGCACACATCACGGCTCAGTGAGTAAACAAAACAATGCAATAAACATATGCATGCATTCAATTCATATCTTTGGTCTGATTCATAAGTTTGCAATGTGCTATAGAAAGGTTCGGTGGCCGCCTCACCTCTATAAACGAATGTGTGAAACCGCCCAATGGATGAAATATCATTGCCGCCCCCACATGCACCCACCATGGAATAGGGATAGAGCTAAAGTGCTTAGGACCGCACCGCATCACACTCCCCCTGATGCCCTACCCATACCAACACGTAAGCCCCTATTGGCGAGGGCTTGCAAACTTGGCTCGCAACTAACCAATCCTAATGTCAAACAGTGTATCCAAGGCCTCACCCTAGCATCCCTCAATACGTCCATAAAGATAGAGCTAAGGCCCCCCAATAGAGTCAGAGATTACACGGTCCGAGACCACCTCCCCTGATGCCCTACGACGTAATAGTTCTGCTAAGGTAATGGCGATACGACGATGTTAGTGGACAAGACTTGAGTAGAGATAGAGCTAGAGTCTGATGACCAGGCTGAACCACAGTGTCACGTCCTCCCCCTGATGCCCCACTCGCATTAAGTACATTAACCACACACATACATTCACATGCCTATTCCTAGCATCATCATCAACATCATATTATAAATAAATGAAATTAAATATGCATGAACAGTAATAACAGGAATAGTGGATGACATGTGATATGCACATTACAATAATACAAGCATAGAATTATTCATGGTATTGGACTCTATAAATAAAAATAGTTTATTATTAGTCAATTAGTTTAGGTCTTATTCCCTCACCTTTGGTTGAGCGTAGATCCTCGTTCAAGCTTTATAAATCACTTTTAAAATTACTTGAAAGACCTAACAAGTCGATAGATTTTAATTAGAATTAATTCCAATAGATTTAGATTAACAGAACCTGTAGGGTCGCAAGTAAGGTAGCACTTAGGGTAGCAATTTCTGTGACCCTAGGGTGTAGGGTCCCAGGTGGGGTCAGATACCATTCGACCCTACGTGCGACCACACCCTCCCTGGGACTTCCCGAGGGCATGTGGTCGATCCTGTGGCCTCGTAGGGTCGGATATCATTTGACCCTACGTGCGACCACACGTATTCTGAGTCGACCTTTCATTCTAAATTCCATCCCTTCATGTTTGGATCCTTTGGCTTACTTTCATGGTCCATTCTATGATTGTTCTATGACTCAAAACTACAAGTTATACACTATTCATTGTCCATAATGATTTCCTCCATGGAATATCTTGGAACTTGTCCATGGATGGACGATTTGGGATAATCCTAATCCTATGTTCTTCATAACTATTCTAAGATCTCTTATTCAGGTAGGGAATTAGGTTCATACCTTTATTCAGAGGTTTCTCTGAACTTCCTCCTCTTCCTTAGTCTTCTTTTTCAAGTTTCCTTTTCTTCTTCTCTTCCTTATCTTTCTTTTTCTCTCACTTTCAATTGGGGTTCTAAAGGAGTAAAAGAGGCTAAGGGACATCCTATTTATAGAGAAAAACCCTCCATAATAAGTCCCAATGACTTTAGAAAAGATCCCCTTTGAATTAAGAAGGTTTCCTAATTTTTAGTTTCTGTCTGTCATCGTAGGGTCGAACGTAGGGTCGCAGAATCCATCGACCCTACACCTTCTTAGTCATGTGACTCTACGACTAAAAAGTCATGGGTTGGACTTCTGTTGAGGTGGGGTCGACCCTACCTGTTTAGGCATGTGACCCTACCCTTACATTTACTTTTTTTGGGTTAGACTTCATACCTGGTCTTGTGGTTTCTTCACTCACTTGGTCCACTTGGCTCGACCATGATAGGTAGACCTGGTACAAGGTGGTAAGACAGCTTAGTTCGATACGGGTCTTACAACTCCCCCCTCTTATTAAAAATTTCATCCTTAAAATTTGCACATACCTTCCGAGTCGAAAAGGTAAGGATATTGCTTTCGCATAGCATTCTCTTCTTCCCATGTGATCTCTTCTATATCTCGGCTCCTCCAGGTGACCTTAACATTGTGTATGTCACAGTTGCATAGACGTTGAACCTTTCGGCTAGTGATTTTAGTTGGTGCTACTTCAAATGTCAAATCATCAGTTAGATCTGGTGGATCTACTGTCAAAACGTGCGTTGGATCTCTGACATACTTTTTAAATAATGAGATATGAAATACATCATGCACACTTGACATAGATGGTGGTAATGCTAACTGATAAGCCACTTTTCCACGTTTAGCTAGAATCTCATATGGCCCCACATATCTCGGACTTAGCTTCCCTTTCTGTCCAAATCGTTTTAAACCTCGCGTAGGTGATACTTTCAAGAATACCTTATCTCTTACGACAAATTCAAGGTCTCGGCGTCGAGTATCTGCATACTGTTTCTGACAATTCTGAGCTGTTCTAGCTCTTTCCTTGTTATTGTGGACTACTCGACAAGTCTCTTCAACAAATTCTGGTCCAACGATGCTACGTTCTCTAACTTCATTCCAAAACAGAGGAGTTCGACACTTTTTACCATACAGTGCTTCATAGGGTGACATCTGTATAGTAGCCTGATAGCTGTTGTTATAAGCGAACACGATCAATGGTAGTTTTTCATCCCATGATCCTTTAAAATCAATAACACAGGCTCGATGCATGTATTCTAAAATCTGAACGGTATGCTCCGACTGTCCGTCTGTCTGAGGATGGAATGCAGTACTAAACTTCAATGTATATATATATATATATATATATATATATATATATATATATATATATATATATATATATATATGCCGAATAAAAACAAGACAAATGTACATCAAATTCAGAGTACAGTCCACAATCTGGACAGTTACTCTGTAGTATAAAAGGAAAAAGATATAAATGGCAATCATGGAGTTGGAGGTGCTGGAGGAGGAGGAGCTTCACGATCACTATCATATTCCTTAGCATATACTCTCGCGAGCCAGGACACCTGAGTCTGAGTCGCTCGGAGACTAGCCGTCAGATCCGCTACCCGCTGGTCTGTAGAGCGCTAGGTATCTAAAAGCTCTCCTACTCTCCAATCAGTCACATGCTGAGCCTCTCTAATTTCACGTAACAGTCCCATCATGTCAATTGGTGGTGGGCGTGAAGGGCCAGCTGAATGAGAAGCCCTAGAAAGGCCAACTCTACTAGAATGTTGTGGCGATGGAGAAGGGATGGCATCCACATCCATGTACATCCGATCATCATCCTCCTCATCATCACCCTCGTATGCCTCTGCTACTACCTCTGTTGTTGCTGTTGTTGCTGCCTCTGCGTCTGCTGTCGCTACCCGAGTGAGAGGACATCTCATAGCATTCCTCTCATCATCACTGACCTGTATCTCTCTCATGCACATCCCGCTGATGGCCTCCCAATCAAGGTCAGCTGAGAAGGTGTCCTCAAGGATCTTCTCATCCACTAGATCCACCTGTAGACTGACAAGCAAGGTAGAGATCAGTCGCCCATAGGGCAAGTTACCCCTGGAGTCAGGCAACGTAGATCTGTGCATAGTCCGAAGAATAATATATGGAAGGCAGAAGGCTGCCTAGTGCAGATACAGTACAGCAGGTACTGAGTTAGGTGTGAGATCATCTCGTAGTGTCTGCCCTGGGGAATAAGATTATGCTGGATAATCTTATAGTAGACACGTGGCTCTGGACACAGGTTGACTGCTTTCATCTCCCAGTGGTCATCCCGAAGAATCTAGCTATCTATTTCTACACGCACCTGTATAGATAGAAACTGTGGCTCCCTGGGTGCACAGTAAACCAGCTGACCATTGTTGGAAATGCCTAGGAGATCAGCCAACTCTTGACAGTTGAAAGAGATCGGAACCCCTTTCACCTAGCTGATGATCCGAACCTCTCTACCCCTGTCAACATCTTCTAAGTCACCCTCTACCTGTAGGTGATAGTAGAACTGTTTGACCAAGTCCGGGCGAGTGCAAGCCTTGTACAAGATCACTGGAAGCCAACCCATGTCACCAAACGCCCTTTCCACATCAAACAGGGCTAAATGGGCTAGGTTCACACACCGACCCCCTTCAACTTTCTTCTGGTCAAACCAAGGATATTGCACCTCTACTTCAACGGACCTGAAGCATCGTGGGTCATGAACTCGAGGAACCTTAGTGCGAACCATGATAACTGCAAGAGAAGAAAATAAGAAAATAAGTTAGATAAATTTGAAAATTTTGACAGCATAACGACGTAAAATGGAAAAAGCCTTACTTTTCATCCAAATATTTGGGTAGGAGGACTTACATAGGTCCCAAACCATCTTGAAAGGCTCATAAATCGGAAATTTAAACTAGGTAGGTCAAATTTGAAGAAATTTTGACAATTAGGAAAAACCCCAAAATTTAGGTCAAAAATGGGAATTTTTAAGTTTCTACTAGACTAACCAATAAAACTCAAATTTTCTTGTGGGCTTTTATCTATTGGTGGCCAATAGTAAAAGCCCCCAATAAAAATTAAATTTTTACGATCAAAAAAATATTAATTAGAAGAAATCCCTGCAAATAGCAAAAGCCCTAGGTATGAAAGCTTAAAAATGGAGAAAAGTAGATAACATACCTCAAGGAATGGAGTGACGGTTGTTGATCGATGGAAAAATCATCAAGTTTGTATGGTCGACACTATAGCAACTCACTGGTGGCGAGTTGAGTAGAGACTGTAGGAGGAAGAAGGAGAATGAGTGGGAAAATTTTCAAAAAATAGGTTTAGAAACCTAATTTTCAACCATACGGTAGCACATTTCGACCAAAACCATCGACCATAGGGTCTCGGTAAGTTGCCAGGATTTTGAAGGTCGCACCTATGGTCTCACAACATGCGACCATAGGTCATCGACCGTATGAATGACTATTGTTTGCATTTTGATTATGCTTGAACTTTTGCCTATTGATTTTGTTTTCTCTCGCCTTCCATTGTGAGACAAACCCAATACTACCATCATATCTTGTCTCACATGTACGGCCTTTCCAAGTTCCATTCAACCAAGAGTTTAAATGGCTGGATGCAGAGTAAGTAGAAGGAGACAGAATGCAAGCCCATCCCCACCACCTATGGAGACTAATGACAACGAAAGTCAGCAAGGACAGGAAGGAAATATTGGAACTCAAAATGTTGCACCTCAGAATGTGCACACCCAAGCCAACCCAACCAACCTACTTGCACCACCTATAGATTTGGCTACTGCGGTGATGAATTTAGCATAACAAATGCAGCAAATACAGCAAGTGCAAATCAACATGCAAGTTGCTATGGGAATTGCTTTCCCAACTGCAAACACAACACCTTTACCTACAGGACAAGCTAATATTGCACCTGGTGGTAGCAACACTGTACCTCAAGCACTGCAAACACTAGCAGTACAAGGCCAAGTGCAAAACCCTGAAGCACCGCAAGGCGGGTATAACCAAGGAAATTATTAGTACCAACCACCTATGTATGGAGCATATGCATAGTATCAGCTTGATCACACCACATTGATCGAGCGTTTCCTGAAGTTGAAGCATAAGGAATTTACAGGCAAGCCATCAGATTCGTTATGGCTAGCTCACTGGATCGATGAGATGGAAAGAAACTTTATGATGATGACCATAAATGAAGAAGATAAGGTATTATGTGCCACTTTTATGCTGAAAGGTGATACACACCATTGGAGGAAATCCACTTGGAGTTATCTGTTGACAAAGCATCCAACTGACCTAGGCTATCTATAAAGAAGCTTTCTTCGAGAAGTATTTTCCTAGGAGTTTCAGAGATCAAATGGAAAAGGAGTTTCTGAGTCTGTATCAGGGACAGATGACTATAGAAGCATATCAACAGCGTTACGAAGAACTATTTTTCTTTGCTCCATCTAGCATGCAGGACGAAAATACCAAAACCCGAAGGTTCATCATGGGACTTAGGGGAAGCATCCGTGAGTATGTATTGGGACTGGAAAAGAAGATTTATAATGAAGCTGTACAGATTGCTCGAGTACTGAAATCGAGCCAGAGGGAAAGTTATTTTGCTCAGAACAGAGGTATTAAAAGGCCCAATGGAAACTCATACAACGGAGGGAACTCAAAGACATTTAAACCCTTTCGTACTCAAGGCTTCAATGCTGCAGCCAAGACTACTCCGACAGCCCAATCTCAACAGAAGCAAAGTAATGCTGGAGTCAAATGCTTCAATTGCAATCAAGTAGGACATTATTCAAGAGAGTGTCCTAAGCCAAGGAAGCAGCTACAGCAAGGAAAGATTTATGCAGTTACATCTGAGGATGCTACCGCATTGCTTGATGTGGTCATAGGTATGACCTGAACTGCTCATTTTATACTACCTTGTGTAAGCATGTAGACTAAATTAAATCAAATCACAGGTATCATACCTATTAATGGCTTACCCATCAGAGTACTCTTTGACTCTAAAGCTACTCATTTTATATCTGTGTTGTTTGGAAAGAAGTTAAATCTACCCCTCAGACCTTTAGACTACAAACTACTTGTACGATCACCTATGGGATTAGAAGTAGAACTAGACAAAGGTTATGGACCATGTCCAGTTCTTATCGGTGAGAATTGGATGCAACCTTAATTCAACTTGAGATGACAGACTTTGACGTTATCTTGGGAATGGATTGGTTAGCTCGGCACTCTGCAAACCTATTATGTGCAGAAAATAAATTAACATTTAAAGACAAGAAAGGATCAGAGTTTAGTTTTGCAGGAACCAAACTTCCCTGTAAACAAAAACTCATTCTCTCTGCATTGTAGGCTAGAAAATGCCTCAAGAAAGGAGGAATTGGGTATCTAGTATCCGTGGTCGACCTCACCAAGGAAGCACCACGAATGGAGGATATTGAAGTTGTACGTAAATTTATGGATGTATTCCCTGAGGAACTACCAGGACTACCACCCAACCGAGTGACAGTGTTCGTTATAAATCTTATACCCAGAGTTGCACCAGTATTAAAAGCACCTTATCGAATGGCTCCTCCTGAACTAAAGGAACTGAAGGTATAATTATAGAAATTACTGGATAAGGGTTATATCAGACCCAGCATATTACCATGGGGAGCGCTAGTATTGTTCATGAAAAAAAAGGATGGTAGCATTTGACTTTGTATAGATTATCGAGAATTGAATAAGCTTACAATCAAGAATCAATACCCGTTGCCTCGGATCGATGCCTTGTTCGATCAGTTGCAAGGTGCCAAAGTGTTCTCCAAAATTGATCTTCGATCAGGATACCATCAGTTGAAGATTAAGGAAGGTGATATCCCGAAGACAGCATTCAGAATCAGATATGGACATTATGAATTTTAGTCACGTCTTTTGGATTGACTAATGCACCCGCAACTTTTATGGAACTCATGAATTGGGTATTCTAGGATATGTTGGATATGTCAGTCATTGTATTTATTGATGATATACTAGTCTACTCCAAGGACAAAGAAACTCATGTCAAAAATCTAAGAGCCGCTCTGCAGCGACTAAGAAAAGAGAATCTTTACGCAAAATTTACAAAGTATGAGTTCTGGCTAAATGAAGTCGCTTTCTTAGGCCATGTTGTATCTGCTGAAGGAATTAAAGTGGATCCTAGCAAGATTGAAGCCATTGTGAAATGGGAAGCACCTAAGAATGTTACCGAAATCAGAAGTTTCTTAGGTTTAGCTGATTACTATCGATGATTCGTGAAAGGTTACTCTAGAATCACCGTACCTTTCACTAGTCTGACAAAGAAAGGAGAAAAGTTTGTTTGGACTAATAAATATGAAGAGTGTTTTCAAACATTGAAGGCTAGATTGATATCAGCTCCCATCTTGACTATTTCGATCCCAGGACAACCATTTACCTTATACACCGATGCGTCTGGGTTAGGTTTAGGATGTGTGCTTATGTAAGGAGAACAAGTAATTGCATATGCCTCAAGACAACTAAAGACACATGAGAAGAACTATCCCACTCATGACTTGGAATTAGCAGCAGTAGTACATGCTGTTAAGATATGGAGACATTATTTGTATGGAGAGAAATTTCAGATTAAATCAGATCATAAGAGTCTTACTCATCTTTTTAATCAGAAGGAGTTGAACATGAGACAAAGATGATGGATGGAATTATTGAAGGCTTATGATTGCGATATCCAGTATCATCCAAGAAAAGCTAATGTAGTTGCTACGCACTAAGCAGGTAAGCTATGGCAGAATCCTAAGAAGAAGTTAGTGCAAATGCTGCGGCATGTGTCAAAGGGAGAGTATATAATTACGATAAAGAGCAGTTCATGATTGATATTCTGAATGAATCAACTGACCGAGGGTTTATTCATCTATTCTCAAACATGTTTGCTACATTGAAGATTGTACCTGATCTATTAGACGAAGTGAAAGCCACTATTAAATCAGACCCTTATCTGAGAACGATGCAAGAAGACCTCGAAAAATGTAAGACTACTCCTGAGTTCACCTTGGACGTTGAAAAGGTACTAAAATACAAATGAAGGGTATGTGTTCCTGAAAATGAAGACTTGGATATTAGACACAGACTAATGAAGGAAGCTCACACCACCGCTTATTCGGTACATCCTTAAAGTATGAAGATGTATCATGATCTGAAGAAACTATATTGGTGGAGAGGAATGAAAGCGGATGTAGCTAAATTTGTGTCTCAATGCTTGAATTGTCAATAGGTAAAGGTTGAAAGACAAAGACCTGTAGGATTGTTGCAGCCACTGCCAAAACCAGTATCGAAATGGGACTGCATCACTATGGACTTCGTCACCGGGTTACCATTGACTCCCCGAGTAGTTAATGAGGTCTGGGTGATTATGTATCGTTTGACCAAGACAGCTCGTTTCATAGCTATACGACCTCAGTATACCCTAGAGAGGTTAGCTAAGCTTTATGTAGATAATATTGTCAAATTACATGGTTTACCTGAAGGCATTGTGTCCGACAGAGACCCACGCTTTACCTCCAAGTTTTGAGAAGGATTACAGAAGGCTATGGGTACAACATTGAAGTTTACTACTGCATTCCATCCTCAGACAGACGGACAGTCAGAGCGTACCATTCAGATTTTAGAAGACATGCTCCGAGCTTGTGTTATTAATTTCAAAGGATCATGGGATGAGAAATTACCATTGATTGAGTTCACTTATAACAACAGCTATCAAGCGACTATACAGATGTCACCCTATGAAGCACTGTATGGTAGGAAATGTCAAACTCCTTTGTTTTGGAATGAAGTTGGAGAACGAAGTATTATTGGACCAGAGTTTATTGAAGAGACTTGTTGAGTAGTCGACATTATCAAGGAAAGAGTCCAAATAGCTTAGAACCGTCAGAAGCAATATGTAGATAATCGACGCAGAGATCTCGAATTCACCATAGGTGATAAGGTATTTCTGAAAATATCTCCTATGTGTGGTTTGAAAAGGTTTGGACAGAAGGGAAAGCTATATCCCAGATATATTGGACCTTATGAAGTTTTAGATAGACGTGGAAAACTAGCATATCAATTAGCACTACCACCATCCATGTCAAGTGTGCATGATGTATTTCATATCTCATTACTGAAGAAGTACGTCAGAGATCCAACATACGTGTTAACAACGGATCCACCGGATTTGACTAAAGATTTGACATTCGAAGTAGTACCTTTTGAGATCACTAGCCGAAAGGTGGAATGTCTTCGCAATCGTGACATTTACTACGTTAAGGTTACTTGGAGAAGCCAAAATGTAGAAGAAGTTACATGGGAAGAAGAGAACGCTAGGCGGAAGCAATATCCTCACCTATTCGACTTGGAAGGTATGTGCAAATTTTGAGGATGAAATTTATATAAGAGGGGGGAGTTGTAAGATCCGTACTCCACTAACTTGGTCTAACAGTATCGTGCCAGGTCTTCCCATCATTCCTAGACCAAGTGGACCGAGCATGTGAAGATAGATCACAAACCAGGATGAGGATCGAGTTAAAAACACTAAAAACATCCCTAAGGTCACATGCCTAGGTAGGTATGGTCGACCATAAGGAAGGGAACCAAAAATCTCAAATCCAAAATCCCATGGTTGATGATTTCGACCCTACAATCGACGGTTTATGCGACCATATGATCGACCGTGAGAACCCAGATCAGACTCTGAGTTTTGAAAACTATCCTAGACTAAGGGATTGCTTTCCTAATTGAAAACGGACTCTATATGGAGAGTTTTCCTCTATATAAAGGACGTCCCTCAGCCCCTTTTCACTCTTTTAGAACATTAGTAAACCCTAGAGAAAGAGAAGGAGAAGCGGAAAAAGCTAAGGAGAAGAATTTGCTGAGAAGAGATTGGCTCTCTATCACAGGCAAAGGTATGAAACGAATCTCTGGAGATGTAAACTCTAAGGAATAAGACTTTTATGGAAGATAAGTAATATCCACCTATTATGATCAATGTGATTTCCTTGAGAAAATCCCAAGGAGAACCATGAGGAGTGAAAATCCCAATGAGAACCATGAGAAACTGTTGAAGTTTACATATCCACTAATTGAATAATAACAAACTATTTATTCCTAGCATATGTTTGTTGCATTGTTCTGTTTTCTCACTGAGCCTTGATGTGTGCTCACCCTTTCGACATCGCATATTTTTAGTTGATTATGCATGTCCTACTGTTGAAGAATATATGAATGCGCCGATGTATGGACACGTTGCTGCGATGGACGTAGAAGCTGAAGAAGATGCGCATGATTCATCATGCGAGTGCAACCAATGTGTTTTTGCTTAAGTTTAGTTATAATTTGAACATTAGATATATAATTGATTATTTATTTTTATGTCTTGTGGTTGGGAGATAATTGGATTAAATACTTCTTTATCACTGTTAGACTCTCAGTTCGTTATCTATAAGACTTTCGCTTATTTGTTTATTACCTCTGATTATTAATGTGGAATGTGTGTTTGGTTTGATATGGTGGGTACGACCTATACGAGATCCTGGGTGAACCGTTGGTTTATTGGCGGTTCATCACACCATTCTGGTTAGACCAGAATTGGGGTGTGACATAAATAAATAGTAAAAGTCTTATTAATAATGAACTGAGTGTTTACATGATAAAGTAATTATTAAACCAATTATCTCCAAGTAAACACAAAACATAAATTAATAATCTGTTATAAGTTCTCTATAATCAAAATACAAAAATACACTAAGAACAAAGACTTTGGAAACACTTGCACGAAGAGTCGTGCTCGTCTTCCACACTCTTAGTATCCATCACCGCCACATGTCCGTACGACGATGCCTCCATAAAATCTTTAACTGTAGGACCTACATCATCAACTAAAAATATTCGACATCGAGGGTTGAGCACACATCAAGGCTCAGTGAGCAAACAAACTAATACGCAAACATATGCATGCGTTCAATTAATATCTTTGGTCTGGTTTAAGTTTACAACTATGCTATAGAAAAGATTGGTGGCCACCGCACCTCTATATATAAGTTTGTGAATCCACCCATTGGATTAAACACCATTGTCATCCCACATGCACCCACCATCGAATAGAGATAGAGTTAAAGTGTCCAGATCAGACACTGCCAACACTTCTCCTGATGCCCTACTCATACCAATATGTAAGGCCCTACTGGCAAGGGCTTGCAAACTGGGATTGCAACTAACCAATCCTAATGCTATCTATATGTATCCAAGGCCTTATCCCAACATCCCTCAATACGTCCATAGAGATAGAGCTAGGGCTCCTCAGTAGAGTTAAAAACTACATGGTCCATGAACACCCCCCTGGTGCCCTATGATGTACTAGTTCTGCTAAGGTAATAGAAATAAGATGATATCAATGTGGAGCATGGCTTAGAGATCACACACCCCTCCCCACATAGCACACCAACCACACTCACAAACACATGTCTATTCCTATCATCATCAACAATAGAGTAGAACAATAAAATAAATATGCATGAAGAAGAATAGTAGTAATATTGGATGATATGTGAGATGCACATTTAATCACACAAACATGGCATCAATCATAGCATTGGACAAATAAAATATGAGTAATTTATTATTATCTAATTAGTCTAGGTCTTGTTCCCTCATCTTTGATTGTAGTATCGATCCCTTCTAAGATTTGGAAATTATCTTGTACTAGTTGACAACCTATACAATTTATGAGTTTAAGTCAGGTTTTGATGGTATTTAGTCACATTGGTCTTAAATCTAACTTGACCTCGAAATAAGCTCCCAGAAGTTGAGTGGTTGATATAGTGATGGCAAGTTTATGTCCACCATACACTGTATGGTCGACTGTATGGTTGAACATCATGTGTCCACACAACCCTAGTAAACTTTTTGAGAGTCTGTAGTCGCTCCGTAGTCACTCTGTGGTTGACCACTAATGCGACCACATAATTTACTGGTTATGTTCGAAGGTCCTTCTCAATCTATCCTTTGATTTATTGTTGGGGCTTCTTCTAGGGCCTCTCTATGGCCTTATTCATGGGTTTTTCCATCAGAATTTATTCCCTAACCTATCTCCAAGGTTTCTCTTGAGATTAAATTGAGAAATATCATGATCTCAATCACATATTAGGTTCAGGTCATCAACTCATTGTTAAGAGATCTATCCTAATCATATTACACCTACAGGGATGGATTCCTTACCTTCGTCCCTTGCTGTAGAGAGGGATAGCAACTCCTTCAGCAACTTTTCTTCTCCGAGCTTCCTTCTCCTTTTCTTTTCTTTCTCCTTCTCTTTCTTCCTTAGGTTTAGGGTTTAGATTTTGATTTTAAAAGAGTGAGAGAGGCTAAGGGACATCCTTTATATAGAGGAAAAACCTCCATATAGAGTACTCTATCAACTAGGAAAGAGATCCCTTGAACTTGGGAAGTTTTTAAATCTCGGAGTCATTTTCAAGTTTGTGTGGTCGACTGTGTGGTTGCAGAACCCGTCGACCACACAAGGTAGTTTGTGCGACCACTCAATTAATTTTAACTATCCTCAAATTCTGCCTAAGTGGAAGTGCCATACAATGGCTGTCAGTCAGCCATACAACCAAAATACACTCTTTTGGTTAATTTACTCACCTAGCCTTGTAGTTTCTTCACACGGTTGATCCGCTCCAACCGGCCATAATGGGAAGACCTGGCACGACACAGTTAAACCTAGTTAGTAGAGTGTGGGTCTTACAAAATATGATCATCAACAGGGATCAGAATCACATGAGGCACATAGTCGACCACACGGTCATCGACCACCAAGCATGCTGCACGTGGTAGACTGTACATCAAAACATCTCTATTTGGCAGTGTCGACACCTCAAAAAATTCCCTAACCTCTGTAGGGATGGTCTCAGGTCTTGTCTTGCAATACAATCCATGATTAATTTATTCAAGATGTAAACTAACATTTATTTCAGGTATACATGATGCGCGATGGTTTCTCACATCAAAACACATTATTTTGGGGTTCCAAGGCCTTAATAAATTTTAATTAATTAATAAAAGTAATTTTTTTTTTTAGTATGTTGGGGGATGAATTATAGGTTCAATGGCTCGCCATTTATGGTGGTTTTCATGGGTATTTTTCCTCTACCAATTTTGTTGCCTAGTTTTCGATTCCTACATAATTATGGAGCACCATTAGTATCTGGGTTCAGCTCGTCTCCTTAAACTTCATGATTCTTCATTTCTCAAGCTCTCATCGTCCTAGTTAAATCTTAAAACCACCACAAGGGTACTTTGTTCCCCCCATAGATTTGCCAAATTCCATGCCATCTTTGTTGCTAGATCTCATTATAATTGGTATGGTTTCACATTCAAGATGTTGCCATTTAATTGTGAATAATCCAACATACTGCTATTGCCTGCAGTTCTTCTATGAAAAATGGCTTATAGGTTCATGGCTCTGCCATGTATGGTGGTTCATTATTTCTTCCTCTACTTTAGATATAGAGATTTATTATGGAGGCACCATTAGTATATGAGAGACGTCGTCTCCTTAAACATCATATTCTTCATTACTCAAACACTCATTAACCTAAATAAATCTTAAAAAAAGGGTACTTACAGAAAGATTTGTTTCCCTGTCGAGCTCTTAGCGATGGAGTGTTGATCCAGAGGTTGGTTTCCTCTTTTCCTTCTCTTCCTTCCTCTTTCTTTTCTTTTCTTTCTCTTCTTCTTCTTGCTGGGCGGTAACCATGGAGGCGTCTCTCTCTCTTGTGTTTTTCTTCTTTTCCTTTCTTCTTTCTCTTCTTCTTTTCTCTCTGGTCGTGCGTCAGTCTCTTTCTCAATCTCCCTAGTCAATTGGATTGAGAAAATAGAGAGTAAAATCTCTTTTGATTCCAAATTGGTAAGCATGGGGGAGCAAAGATGGGAAGGAGATGATTCTCCTCCTCCTCTTTCCATTCTAGGATCAATCAAAGATGTCTTACCATGATTAAAATCCATACTCAGTCAGTCATGGAGGGAGAGGATCAATTTTGAACTATGGGTCCACTTTCAGTCAATTTCCAACTCGATTCTCAGCATAGGGGGTGTGGCTGAACACGTGCGGTTGGTAGTCGATCGCACCTCCTCTCCCTAGTGCCGGACCTCATTTGGTAGGCCAATTTTTTGATTCGAGCATGTACGACATGTATCGAACTAACCGGCCTTACCACCTTGTACCAGGTCTACCTATCATGGTCAAGCCAAGTGGACCAAGTGCGTGAATAAACCACAAGACCAGGTATGAAGTTTAACTCAAAAACAGTCAAATATGAGGGTAGGGTCGCATGCCTAAATAGGTATGACCGACCCCACCTCAAATAGAGTCCAACCCATGACTTTTTGGTCGTGGGGTCGCATGACTAAAAATTGTAGGGTCGACGAATTCTGCGACCCTACGAAAACAGCTCGAAACCGGAAATTAGGAAACCTTACTAATTCAAAGGGGGTCTTTCCTAAACTCATTGGGACTTATTATGGAGGGTTTTCCTCTATAAATAGGATGTCCCTTAGCCTCTTTCACTCCTTTAAAACCCTAATGGAAAGTGAGAGAAAGAGAAAGAGAAGGAAGAAAAGAAGAGAAGGAAACTTGAAGAATAAGACTAAGGAAGAGGAGGAAGTTCAGAGAAACCTCTGAATTAAGGTATGAACCTAATTCCCTACCTGAATAAGAGAGCCTAGAGTAGTTGTGAAGAACATAGGATTAGGAGAAACCCAAATCATCCATCCATGGACAAGTTCTAAGGGAATCCATGTAGGAAATCATTGTGGGCAAAGGAAATTGTGTATAAATTGTAGTTTTGAGCCATAGAACAATCATAGGATGGACCATGATAGTAAGCCAAAGGATTCAAACATGAAGGAATGGACTTTAGAATGAAAGGTCGACACAGAATACGTGTGGTCACACGTAGGGTCGAATGATATCCGACCCTACGAGGCCATGTGATCAACCACATGCCCTCGAAAAGTCCTAGGGAGGATGTGGTCGCACGTAGGGTCAAATGGTATCAGACCCCACATGCGACCCTACATCCTAAGATCGCAGAAACTGCTACCCTAGGTGCTACCCTACCTGCGACCCTACCCCTGTGGTCGTAGAAAATGCTACCCTAGGTGTTACCCTAACTGCGACCCCTCAGCTACTGTTATTCTAAACATATGGGGATTAATTCTAATTAAAATTTATCGACTTGTGAGGAATTTCCAGTGGTTTAAAAGTGAATTATAAAGCTTGAACGAGGATCTCCTAGCAATCAAAGGTGAGGGAACAAGACCTAAACTAATTGGCTAATAATAAACTATTTTTGTTTATTGAGTCTAATACCTTGAATGATTCTATGTTTGTGTGATTGTAATGTGCATATCACATGTCATCCACTATTCTTGTTATTACTGTTCATGCATATTTAATTTCTGTTTATTTATAATATGATGTTGATGATGATGCTAGGAATAGGCATGTAAATGTATGTGTGTGGTTAGTGTACTTGATGAGAGTGGAGCATCAGGGGGGAGGACGTGACACTGTAGTTCATCCTGGTCACCAGACTCTAGCTCTATCTCTACTCAAGTCTTGTCCACTAACATCGTCGTATCGCCAATACCTTAGCAGAACTATTACGTCGTAGGGCATCAGGGGAGGTGGTCTCGGGCCGTGTAGTCTCTGACTCTGCCGGGGGGCCTTAGCTCTATCTCTATGGACGTATTGAGGGATGTTGGGGTGAGGCCTTGGATACACTGTTTGACATTAGGATTGGTTAATTGCGAGCCCAGTTTGCAAGCCCTCGCCAATAGGGGCTTACGTATTGGTATGGGTAGCGCATCAGGGGAAGTGTGATGCGATGCGGTCCTAAGCACTTTAGCTCTATCCCTATTCCATGGTGGGTGCATGTGGGGGTGGCAATGGTGTTTGATCCATTGGGTGGTTCCACACATTCGTGTATAGAGGTGCAACGGCCACCTATCCTTTCTATTGCACATTGCAAACTTATGAACCAGACCAAAGATATGAATTGAATGCATGCATATGTTTGTTGCATTGTTTTGTTTGCTCACTAAGCAGTGATGTGTGCTCACCCTTTCGACGTCGAATATTTTTAGTTGATGATGCAGGTACCACAGTAGAAGATTACATGAAAGCTCCACTGTATGGACATGCGGCGGCGATGGATGCTAAAGTTATGACGGAGTCGCATGATTCGTCATGTGAGTGCACCTCATGCGTCTTCGATTAGATTTTTATTTGAATTATTAAGGAAATATAAATAAATATTTTATTTTACTTTATGTCTTAGTCTTTTTGAAGATAATTGAATAATTTATTTATGTTATCATCTTTAGACTCTCAGTTCATTTAATATTAAAGACTTCTGCTATTATTTATTTACTCTGATTATGGTTGTGGATGTGTATGGTTTAAACAAACGGACACAGCCTATTCGAGATCTTGGTTGAACCATTGGTTTATTGGCTGTTCATCACACCATTCTGAATAGTACGGAATTGGGGTTTGACAACTTGGTATCAGAGCTCTCAGGCCCTGTCTATTAAACCAATATACTTCCACAAAGGTTCGTGAACTGAGTTAGGATGAAAATTTAAAAACTGTAATATTAACACACTATGAGCACCTGTGTTGTTTGAGACAAAATTAAGAAAGAGAATAATGTACTATTAAAAGGAGAAACAAGTTTCATATATACATTAAATAAAAAGCAACATTTATACATATCCAAATCAGAGTACAGTCCACAATCCGAACAGTTACTCTGTAGTACAAAGAAAAACAAAAAGAAAAATATACATCATGGAGCTGGAGGTGCTGGAGGAGGAGGTGCCTCGCAATCTCTGTCGTAGTCCTTAGCATACACTCTAGTCAACCAGGCCACTTGAGTCTGGGTCGTCTGGAGACTAGCTGTCAACTCGGCCATCCGCTGATCAGACGCACGCTGAGCATTTAGAAGCTCCCCTACTCTCCCATCAGGCGCGCTCTGAGCATCTAGAAGCTCTCCTACTCTCAGATCAGTCACGCGCTGAGCCTCTCTAATCTCACGTAAAAACCCCATCATATCATCAAATGGTGGGTGTGATGGACCAGCAGTGTGTGAAGGAGCCCAAGATAGACCAGCTCCAGTAGAATGTAATGGTGAGGAAGGAGGTATGGCGTCTACATCCATGAACATACGATCATCATCCTCAGCATCACCCCCATGGACCCCTACTCCTGCTGCTGCTGCTGCTGCCGCCTCAGCGTCTGCTGCCTCTACCCGGGAACGAGGATGCACCAGAGCGTTCCTCTCATCATCACTAACCTGCGCATCCCACATACCCATCCTACAGATAGCCTCCCAGTCAAGGTCCAATGAGAAGGTATCCTCATGAGTCCTCTAATCCAATAAATCAATGTGTAGGCCAGTGAGCAGTGTAGTGATCAAACGTTCGAAGGGCAGGTTCCCTAGCTGACCAGGTAGCATAGCACGGATCATAGTCCTGATGATGATATATGGTAGGCAGACAGGCTGCCTAGTGCAAATGCAATACAGAACATACTGGGTCAACTGAGAAATCCTATCATAGTGGCCACTCTAAGAGATCAGGTTGTGCTGGATGATCTTGCCGTACACCCAAGGCTCTGGCTGTAGGTTGATCGCCTTTATCTCCCAGCGATCACCACTAAGAAGTTGACTGTCAATTTCCACACGCATCGCCAATGATAGGAACTGGGGTTCCTTAGGAGCACAGTACACCAAAGGGCCGTCATTCGATATGCCTAAGAGATCAGCCAACTGTTGGTAGTTAAATGAACCCTCCACCCCTTTTACATAGCTAGTGATCCTGAGCTCCCTATCTTTCTCTGTATCATTGCGATCCCCCACTACCTGGAGGTTGCAATAGAACTGCTTCACCAATGATGAATAGGTACAAGCCTCATAGGTGATCACAAGAAGCCAGTCCATGTCACCGAAGGCATCCTCCACGTTAAACAAGGCTAGACTAGCCAAGTTTACACAGTGACCCCCTTCTACTTTCTTACGCTCATAGCGAGCATACCGAGCTTCTGCCACGTTGGAGCCGAAACGAACAGGATCATGAGTCCTAGGAACCTTAGTACGAGCCATGCTATCTACAAAGACACAGAAAAAAATAAATAAGATATGAGATATGATGAAAAAAATTCAAAATTTTGGCATTATAACGGCATGATTTGGCCAAAAGCCTCACTTTTCACCCAAACAGCTAGGTAGGAGGACTTACATAGGTCCCAAACCATCCTGCAAAGCTCATACAGTTGGAAATTTAATCTAGGAAGATCAAATTTGAAGAAATTTCAAAAATTCGAAAAATCTCAAAAATTAGGTCAAAATGGAAAATTTCTAGTTTCTCGATAACCAACCGATAAAACTCAAATATTTTTTAGGGCTTTCATCCATTGGGTGACCAATAGCAAAAGCCCCCAATAAAAATTAAATTTTTACAATTAGAAAAATTTTAATTTGAAGAAAATGAAGTAAATGGATGAAAACCTAGTTTAGAAAGCTTAAAAACGAGAAACAGTAGAGAGCATACCTGAAGAGAAGGAGCGGGAGTCGTGAACGAAAGAAACAATCACCAAACCCTAGGGGTCGATACTGTAGCAACTCAGGGGAAGCGAGTTGAGTTGGAAGAAAAGAGAAAGAATAGGAAATGCATCCAAAATCAGGTTTAAAAACCGAATTTTGGATCGTAGGGTCGCAAAATGCAACAAAATGTGCGACCCTACCATCGACCCTAGGCTCTCAATGATCTGACAGAAACCATGGGTCGGACCTAGGGTCGGACATATACCGACCCTACGATCAACCCTAGGCTCTCGGTGAGCTGACAGGGTTTCTGGGGTCGCATACCCTAGGGTCGCATAAGGAGCGACCCTACCATCGACCCTACGATGGAAAATACAGTATTTTGTCAGAATGACTTGAAAAATTGGAAATTTATATTGATTAGTTGGATTTTGACTTGGGAACAACTTATATTGATTGCCTCACATGTTCTATGATTGTTTTCAGACGCTACCACCACCAGAACAGAAAATGACTGGGCGAAGAGTGACCAGACGAGGCCATAACCCAATTCCACCACCACCACTTGTGGGGGAGGACTGCCATGAAGTTCCTGAAGTACAAGAGAATCAAAATGCGGCACCGCCAGTAGCTAATGGCCAGGAAAACCCTACAAACTTGTCAGCCCCACCTACAGATTTGGCTACAGCCGTAATGAACCTGGCACAATAGTTGCAGCAAATACAGCAGGTGCAAGCCAATATGCAAGCTGCTATAGGAATGGTTTTTCCAGCTGCACATACGACACCTATGCCAGCCGGACAAGCTAGCACAGTACCAGGGGGAAGCAACACGGACCCCATGCACCTCAAATGCCAGTTATGCAGGCTCCAGTGTAGAATCCTGAGGTAGCTCAAGGCAGTTACCAGTACCAGCCACCTATGTATGGGGCCGATGCTCAGTGTCTGTTGGACCACTCTCGACTGATCGAGCGTTTTCTGAAGATGAAGCCTAAAGAATATAATGGTAAACCAGCAGATCCTTTGTGGCCAGCACACTGGATCAATGAATTGGAAAGAAATTTCATGATGATGACGGTAAATGAGGAGGAGAAAGTACTGTGTGTAACATTCATGCTTAAAGGCGATGCACACTTCTGGTAGAAGTCCACTCAGACTTATCTGTTAACCAAGCATGCCCAATTGACCTGGGCTATCTATAATGAGGCAATCTTTGAGAAGTACTTCCCCAGAAGTTTCAGAGATGCTATGGAGAGAGAGTTCCTGAGTTTATATCAGGGCAAATGATTGTGGATGCATATAAACAGCGTTATGAAGAGCTATTTTTCTTCGCACCCGCTAGCATGCAAGAGGAAAATACTAAGACCCGAAGGTTTGTCATGGGACTTAGGGGAAGCATTTGCGAGCATGTTTTAGGACTGGAAAAGAAATTCTACAACGAAGCGGTACAGATTGCTCGAGTCATAGAGTCGAGCCAGAAAGAGAGCTATTTTGCTCAAAATAGGGGTATTAAAAGGCCAAATAAAAATTCATACAACGGAGGGAATACAAGGACATTCAAACCCTTCCGTACTCAAGGCTTTAATGCTACAGCCAAGACTACTCCAGCATCTCAACCGCAACAAAAGCAAAATAATAAAGGAGTAAAATGCTTTAACTGGAATCAAGTGGGACATTATTTCAGGGAATGTCCTAAGCCTAGGAAGCAGCTACAGCAAGGAAAGGTTAATGCTGTTATCTGAGGATGCTGCCGCATCGCCTGATATGGCATAGGTATGACCTGAACCATTCATTTTGTGTTACATTGTGTGAGCATGTAGACTAAATTTAAACAAATCACAGGTATCGTACCTATTAATGGCATACCCACTAGAGTACTCTTTGATTCTGGAGCTACTCATTCTTTTATATCTGGTTAATTTGGAAAGAAGCTAAATCTACCCCTCAGATCGTTAGACTACAAATTGCTTGTACGATCACCTATGGGATTAGAAGTGGAATTAGAAAAAGGTATGGACCATGTCCAGTTCTTATTAGCGAGAAGACTTTCGATGCAACCTTGATTCAACTCGAGATGGCAGACTTTGACATTATCTTAGGAATGGACTGGTTAGCTCGGCATTCTGCAAACCTATTGTGTGCAGAAAAGAAGCTGACATTTAAAGACAAGGAATGAGCTGAGTTTAGTTTTACGGGAACCAAACTTCCCCGTAAACGGAAACTCATCATCTTTGCATTAAAGGCTAGAAAATGCCTCGAGAAAAGTGGAGTTGGGTATCTAGTATCAGTGGTCGACCTCACCAAGGAAGCACCACGAATGGAGGATATTGATGTTGTGCATGACTTTCCAAACGTATTTCCTGAGGAACTACCAGGACTACCACCCGATCGAGCGACAGAGTTCATTATAGATCTGATACCCGGAGCCGCACCAGTATCTAAAGCACCCTATCAAATGGCTCCTACTGAACTGAAGGAATTGAAGGTACAGTTATAGGAATTATTGGACAAAGATTATATCAGACCTAGCATATCACCATGGGGAGCGCCAGTATTGTTTGTAAAGAAGGATGGTAGTGTTCGACTGTGTATAGACTATCAAGAAAATAAGCTGACAATCAAGAATCGGTATCCATTGCCTCAGATCGATGACTTGTTTGATCAGTTGCAAGTTGCCAAGGAGTTCTCCTAGATGATCTTCGATCAGGATACCATCAGTCGAAGATTAAGGACGGTGATATTCCAAAGACTGCATTCAGAACAAGATACGGACATTATGAATTTTTAGTCATGTCTTTTGGATTGACTAATGCACCCACAACTTTTATGGAACTCATGAATCGAGAATTCCATGATATATTGGATACGTCGGTCATTGTGTTTATTGATGATATATTGGTCTACTCCAAGGACAAGGAAACTCATGTCATGAATCTAAGAGCCGCTCTGCAGCGATTAAGAAAAGAGAAGCTTTACGCCAAATTTACAAAGTGTGAGTTTTGGCTAAATGAGGTCGCTTTCCTAGGCCATGTTGTATCCGCTGAGGGAATTAAAGTGGATCCCAGCAAGATTGAAGCCATTGTGAAGTGGGAAGCACCTAAGAGTGTTGCAGAAATTAGAAGTTTCCTAGGTCTAGCTGGGTATTATCGACGATTCATGGAAGACTATTCCAGAATTGTCGTACCTCTCACCAGTTTGACTAAGAAAGGAGAAAAGTTTGTTTGGACTGATAAATGTGAGAAAAGTTTCCAAACATTGAAGGCTAGATTGATATCTACTCCCATCTTAACTATTCCTATTCCAGGACAACCATTTACCTTGTACACTGATGCGTCTGGATTGGGTTTAGGATGTGTACTTGTGCAAGGAGAACAAGTAGTTGCGTATGCCTCAAGACAACTGAAGACAAATGAGAAGAACTATCCCACTCATGACTTAGAATTAGCAGTAGTAGTACATGCTGTCAAGATATGGAGGCAATACTTGTACAAAGAGAAAGTTCAAATTAAATCAGATCATAAGAGTCTCACTTATCTTTTTAATCAGAAGGAGTTTAACATGAGACAAAGAAGATGGCTAGAATTATTGAAGGATTATGATTGTGATATCCAGTATCATCCAGGAAAGGCTAATGTAGTTGCTGATGCGCTAAGCATAAAAGAAATAATAAAATCCCAAGGAGTGGTTAACACGACTGCGACAATGTATGTTACGGGAAAAGTATTCAATTACGGTAATGAACAGTTTGTGATAGATGCACCGGGTGAATCGACCAACCAAGGGTTTATTCATCGTTTTCAAATATGTTTGCAACATTGAAGATTGTACCTGATATAATTGATGAAGTGAAAGCCGCAATTAAATCAGACCCTTATCTGAGAACAGTACCAGAAGACATCAAAAGAGGTAGGACTATTCCTGAGTTCACCTTGGATGATGAAAAGGTACAGAAGTACAAAGGAAGAGTATGTGTTCTTGAAACAGAAAACTTGGACATTAGACACAAACTAATGAAGGAAGCTCACACCACCGCTTATTCGGTACATCCTGGAAGTACAAAGATGTATCATGATCTGAATAAATTATATTGGTGGAGAGGAATGAAAGTAGATGTAGCTAAATCCATGTCTCAATGCCTAAATTGTTAAAGGGTAAAGGTTGAACAGCAAAGACCTGTAGGATGGTTGCAGCCACTATCAGAACCAGCATGGAAATGGGACTGCATCACCATGGACTTCGTCACCGGGTTACCATTGACTCCCCGAGTAGTTGACACGGTCAGGGTAATTATAGATCGTCTGACTAAGACAGCTCGCTTTATATCTATACGACCACAGTATACCCTGGAGAGGTTAGCCAAGCTATATGTGGATAATATTATCAGATTACATGGTGTACCTGAAAGCATTGTGTCCGATAGAGACCCGCGCTTTACTTCAAAGTTTTGAGAAGGATTACAAAAGGCTATGGGTACAACGCTAAAATTCAGTACTGCATTCCATCCTCAGACAGACGAACAGTCGGAGCGTACCATTGAGATTTTAGAAGATATGCTTTGAGCCTGTGTTATTGATTTTAAAGGCTCATGGGACAAGAAACTACCATTGATTGAGTTCGCCTATAACAACAACTATCAGGCTACTATACAGATGTCATCCTATGAGGCACTGTATGGTAGGAAGGGTCAAACTCCTTTGTTTTGGAATGAAGTTGGAGAACGGACCATCATTGGACCAGAGTTTGTTGAAGAGACTTGTCGAGTAGGCGACATTATCAAGGAAAGAGTTAGAACAGCTCAGGATCGTCAGAAATAGTATGCGGATACTCGACGTCGAGACCTTGAATTTATTGTAGGTGATAAGGTATTCTTGAAAGTGTCACCTATGCGAGGTTTAAAACCATTCAGACAGAAAGGGAAGCTAAGTCTGAGATATGTCGGGCCATATGAGATTCTAGCTAAACGTGAAAAAGTGGCTTATCAGTTAACACTACCACCATCTATGTCAAGTGTGCGTGATGTATTTCATATCTCATTATTGAAGAAGTATGTCAGAGATCCAACTCACGTTTTGACAGTGGATCCACCAGATCTAACTGATGATTTGACATTCGAAGTAGCACCAACTGAAATCACCAGCCGAAAGGTTCAACATCTATGCAATCGTGACATTTATTATGTTAAGGTCACCTGGAAGAGCCGAGATATAGAAGAGATCACATGGGAAGAAGAGAATGCTATGCGAAAGCAATATCCTCACCTTTGCGACTCAAAAGGTATGTGCAAATTTTAAGGACAAAATTTCTAATAGGGGGGAGTTGTAAGACCTGTATCAAACTAACCGATTTTACCACCTTGTACCAGATCTACCTATCATGGTCAAGCCAAGTGGACCAAGTGCGTGAAGAAACCACAAGACCAAGTATGAAGTTTAACTCAAAAATAGTCAAATATGAGGGTAGGGTCGCATGCCTAAACAGGTATGATCGACCCCACCTCAAAAAAAGTCCAACCCATGACTTTTTGGTCGTGGGGTCGCATGACTAAAAATCATAGGGTCGACGGATTCTGCGACCCTACATGCGACCCTACGAAAACAGCTCGAAACCAAAAATTAGGAAACCTTCCTAATTCAAAGGGGGTCTTTCCTAAACTCATTGGGACTTATTATGGAGGGTTTTCCTCTATAAATAGGACGTCCCTTAGCCTCTTTCACTCCTTTAGAAGCCAAATTGATAGTGAAAGAAAGAGAAAGAGAAAGAAGAGAAGAAGAGATGGAAACTTGAAGAAGTAGACTAAGGAAGAGGAAGAAGTTCAGAGAAACCTCTGAATTAAGGTATGAACCTAATTCCCTACCTGAATAAGAGAGCCTAGAGTAGTTGTGAAGAACATAAGATTAGGAGAAACCCAAATCATCCATCCATGGACAAGTTCCAAGGGAATCCATGGAGGAAATCATTGTGGGCAATGGAAATTCTGTATAAATTGTAGTTATGAGTCATAGAACAATCATAGGATGGACCATGATAGTAGGATTCAAACATGAAGGAATGGACTTTAGAATGAAAGGTCGACACAGAACACGTGTGGTCGCACGTAAGGTCGAATAATATCCGACCCTACGAGGCCATATGATCGACCACATACCCTCGAAAAGTCCCAGGCAGGGTGTGGTCGCACGTAGGGTCGAATGGTATCCGACCCCACATGTGACTATACACCCTAGGGTCGCAGAAACTGACACCCTAGGTGCTACCCTACTTGCGACCCTACCCCTGTGGTGGTAGAAAATGCTACCCTAGGTCTTACCCTACTTGCGACCCCCTAGCTACTGTTATTCTAAACATATGGGGATTAATTCTAATTAAAATTTATCGGCTTGTTAGGTCATTCCAGTGGTTTAAAAATAAATTATAAAGTTTGAACGAGGATCTCCTAGCAATCAAAGGTGAGGGAACAAGACCTAAACTAATTGGCTAATAATAAATTTTTTTTTATTGAGTCTAATACCATAAATGATTCTATGTTTACATGATTGTAATGTGCATATCACATGTCATCCACTATTCCTGTTATTATTGTTCATGCATATTTTTATTTCTGTTTATTTATAATATGATGTAGATGATGATGCTAGGAATAAGCATGTGAATGTATATGTGTGGTTAGTGTACTTGATGCGAGTGGAGCATCAAGGGGAGGACGTGATACTGTGGTTCATCTTGGTCACCAGACTCTAGCTCTATCTCTACTCAAGTCTTGTCCACTGACATCGTCGTATCGCCATTACCTTACCAGAACTATTACGTCGTAGGGCATCAGGGGAGGTGGTCTCAGACCGTATAGTCTCTGACTCTGTCAGGGGGCCTTAGCTTTATCTCTATGGACGTATTGAGGGATGCTGGGGTGAGGCCTTGGATACACTGTTTAACATTAGGATTGGTTAGTTGCGAGCCCAGTTTGCAAGCCCTCGCCAATAGGGGATTACGTATTGGTATGGGTAGGGCATCAGGGGAAGTGTGATGTGGTGCGGTCCTAAGCACTTTAGCTCTATCCCTATTCCGTGGTGAGTGCATGTGGGGGCGGCAATGGTGTTTGATCCATTGGGCGGTTCCACACATTCGTGTATAGAGGTGCGGCGGCCACGTATCCTATCTATTGCACATTGCAAACTTATGAACCAGACCAAAGATACGATTTGAATGCATGCATGTGTTTGTTTCATTATTTTGTTTGTTCACTAAGCAGTGATGTGTGCTCACCCTTTCGACATTGAATATATTTAATTGATGATGCAGGTACCACTGTAGAAGATTACATGAATGCTCCGATGTATGGACATGCGGCGGCAATGGATGCTGAAGTTATGATGGAGTCGAATGATTCGTCATGCGAGTGCAACTCATGCGTCTTCGATTAGATTTGTATTTGAATTATTAAGGAAATATAAATGAATATTTTATTTTACTTTATGTCTTAGTCTTTTTGAAGATAATTAAATAATTTATTTATGTTATCATCTTTAGACTCTCAGTTCATTTAATATTAAAGACTTCCGCTATTGTTTATTTACTCTGATTATGGTTGTGGATGTGTATGGTTTAAACAAACAGACACAGCCAATTCGAGATCCTGGTTGAACCGTTGGTTTATTGGCGGTTCATCACACCATTCTGAATAGTACGGAATTGGGGTGTGACAACTTGGTATCAGAGCTCTCAGGCCCTGTCTATTTAACCAGTATACTTCCACAAAGGTTCGTGAACTGAGTTAGGATGAAAATTTAAAAGCTGTAATAATAACACACTATGAGCACCTGTGTTGTTTGAGACAAAATTAAGAAAGAGAATAATGTACTATTAAAAGGAGAAACAAGTTTCATATATACATCAAATAAAAAGCAACGTTTATACATATCCAAATCAGACTACAGTCCACAATCCGGATAGTTACTCTGTAGTACAAAGGAAAACGAAAAGAAAAATATACATCATGGAGCTGGAGGTGCTGGAGGAGGAGGTGCCTCGCAATCTCTTTCGTAGTCCTTAGTATACACTCTAGTCAACCAGGCCACTTGAGTCTGGGTCGTCTGGAGACTAGCTGTCAACTCGGCCATCCGCTGATCAGACGCACACTGAGCATCTAGAAGCTCGCCTACTCTCCCATCAGTCGCGCGCTGAGCATCTAGAAGCTCTCCTACTCTCAGATCAGTCACGCACTGAGCCTCTCTAATCTCACGTAGAAACCCCATCATATCATCAGATGGTGGGTGTGAAGGACCAGCAGTGTGTGAAGGAGCCCGAGATAGACCAGCTTTAGTAGAATATAGTGGTGAGGAAGGAGGTATGGCGTCTATGTCCATGAACATACAATCATCATCCTCAGCATCACCCCCATGGACCCCTGCCCCTGCTGCTGCTGCTGCTGCCGCCTCAGCGTCTGCTACCTCTACCCTGGTACGAGGATGCACCAGAGCGTTCCTCTCATCATCACTAAACTATGCATCCCACATACCCATCCTACAGATAGCCTCCCAGTCAAGGTCCAATGAGAAGGTATCCTCATGAATCCTTTCATCTAATAAATCAACGTGTAGGCCGGTAAGCAGTGTAGTGATTAGACGTCCGTAGGGTAGGTTCCCTAGCTGACCAGGTAGCGTAGCACGGATCATAGTCCTAATTATGATATATGGTAGGCAGACAGGCTGCCTAGTGCAAATGTAGTAGAGAACATACTGGGTCAACTGAGAAATCCTATCATAGTGGCCACTCTAGGGGATCAGGTTGTGCTGGATGATCTTGCATTACACCCGAGGCCTCTGGCCGTAGGTTGATCGCCTTCATCTCCCAGCGATCACCTCTAAGAAGCTGACTGTCAATCTCCCCACGCATCGCCAAGGATAGGAACTGGGGCTCCTTAGGAGCACAGTACACCAAAGGGCCATCATTTGATATGCCTAAGAGAACAGCCAACTGTTGGTAGTAAAATGAAACCTCCACCCCATTTACATAGCTGGTGATCCTGAGCTCCCTACCTTTCTCTGTATCATTGCGATCCCCCACTACCTGGAGGTTGCAATAGAACTGCTTTACCAAAGCAGGATAGGTACAAGCCTCATAGGTGATCACAGGAAGCCAACCCATGTCACCGAAGGCACCCTCCACGTTAAACAAGGGTATACTAGCCAAGTTTACACAGCGATCCCCTTCTACTTTCTTTCGCTCATAGCAAGCATACCGAGCTTCTGCCTCGTTGGAGCCGAAATGAACGGGATCATGAGTCCTAGGAACCTTAGTACGAGTCATGCTATCTACAGAGAAACAGAAAAAAAATAAATAAGATATTAAATATGATGAAAAAAATTCAAAATTTTGGCATTATAACGGCATGATTTGGCCAAAAGCCTCACTTTTCACCCAAACAGCTGGGTAGGAGGACTTACATTGGTCCCAAACCATCCTGCAAAGCTCATACATTTGGAAATTTAATCTTGGAAGATCGAATTTGAAGAAATTTCAATAAATTCAAAAAATCTCAAAAATTTGGTCAAAAATGGAAAATTTCAAGTTTCTCGATAACCAACCGATGAAACACAAATATTTTTTAGGGCTTTCGTCCATTGGGTGACCAATAGCAAAAGCCCCCAATAAAAATTAAATTTTTACGATTAAAAAAATTTTAATTTGAAGAAAACGATGTAAATGGATGAAAACCTAGTTTAGAAAGCTTAAAAATGAGAAACAGTAGAGAGCATACCTGAAGAGAAGGAGCGGGAGTCGTGAACGGAAGAAACAATCACCAAACCCTAGGGGTCGATACAGTAGCAACTCAGGGGAAGCGAGTTGAATTGGAAGAAAATAGAAAGAATAGGAAATGCATCCAAAATCAGGTTTAAAAACCTAATTTTGGATCGTAGGGTCGCAAAATGTGCGACCCTATCATCGACCCTACCATCAACCCTAGGCTCTCAATGATCTAACAAAAACCATGGGTCAGACCTAGGGTCGGACATATACCGACCCTACGATCAACCCTAGGCTCTCGGTGAGCTGACAGGGTTTCTGGGGTTGCGTACCGTAGGGTCGCCTGAGGAGCGACCCTACCATCGACCCTACGATGGAAAATACAGTATTTTGTCAGAATGACTTGAAAAATTGGAAATTTATATTGATTAGTTGGATTTTGACTTGGGAACAACTTATATTGATTGCCTCACATGTTCTATGATTGTTTTCAGATGCTACCACCACCAGAACTGGAAATGGCTGGGCGAAGAGTGACCAGACGAGGCCGTAACCCAATTTCACCACCACCACTTATGGGGGATGACAGCCATGAAGTTACTGAAGTACAAGAGAATCGAAATGCGGCACCTCCAGTAGCTAATGGCCAGGAAAACCCTACAAACTTGTCAGCCCCACCTACAGATTTGGCTACAGCCGTAATGAACCTGGCATAACAGTTGCAGCAAATACAGCAGGTGCAAGCCAATATGCAAGTTACTATAGGAATGGTTTTTCCAACTGCACATACGACACCTATGCCAGCCAGACAAGCTAGCACAGTACCAGGGGGAAGCAACATGGGACCCCACGCACCTCAAACGCCAGTTATGCAGGCTCCAGTGTAAAATCCTGAGGTAGCACAAGGCAGTTACCAGTACCAACCACCTATGTATGGGGCCTATGCTCAGTATCAGTTGGACCACTCTCGACTGATCGAGCATTTTCTGAAGATGAAGCCTAAAGAATATAATGGTAAACCAGCAGATCCTTTGTGGCCAGCACACTGGATCGATGAATTGGAAAGAAATTTCATGATGATGATGGCAAATGAGGAGGAGAAAGTACTGTGTGCAACATTCATGCTTAAAGCAATGCACACCACTGGTGGAAGTCCACTCGGACTTATCTGTTAACCAAGCACGCCCAATTGACCTGGGCTATCTATAAAGAGGCATTCTTCGAGAAGTACTTCCCCAGAAGTTTCAGAGATGCTATGGAGAGAGAGTTCTTGAGTTTATATCAGGGGCAAATGACTGTGGATGCATACCAACAGCGTTATGAAGACCTGTTTTTCTTAGCACCCGCTAGCATGCAAGAGGAAAATATTAAAACCCGAAGGTTCGTCATGGGACATTGGGGAAGCATTCGCGAGCATGTTCTAGGACTGGAAAAGAAAGTCTACAACGAAGTGGTACAGATTGCTCGAGTTATAGAGTCGAGCCAGAAAGAGAGCTATTTTGCTCAAAATAGGGGTATTAAAAGGCCAAATAGAAATTCATACAACGGAGGGAATACAAGGACATTCAAACCCTTCCGTACTCAAGGCTTTAATGCTACAACCAAGACTACTCCAGCAGCTCAACCGCAACAAAAGCAAAATAATAAAGGAGTAAAATGCTTGAACTGCAATCAAGTGGGATATTATTTCAGGGAATGTCCTAAGCCTAGGAAGCAGCTACAGCAAGGAAAGGTTTACGCTGTTACATCTGAGGATGCTGCCGCATCACCTGATATGGCATAGGTATGACCTGAACCATTCATTTTGTGTTACATTGTGTGAGCATGTAGACTAAATTTAAACAAATCACAGGTATCGTACCTATTAATGACATACCCACTAGAGTACTCTTTGATTCTGGAGCTACTCATTCATTTATATCTGGTTAATTTGGAAAGAAGCTAAATCTACCCCTCAGATTGTTAGACTACAAATTGCTTGTACGATCACCTATGGGATTAGAGGTAGAATTAGAAAAAGGTTATGGACCATGTCCAGTTCTTATTAGCGAGAAGACTTTGGATGCAACCTTGATTCAACTCGAGATGGCTGACTTTGATGTTATCTTGGGAATGGACTGGTTAGCTCGGCATTCTGCAAACCTATTGTGAGCAGAAAAGAAGCTGACATTTAAAGACAAGGAATGAGCTGAGTTTAGTTTTACGGGAACCAAACTTCCCCGTAAACGGAAACTCATCATCTTTGCATTAAAGGCTAGAAAATGCCTCGAGAAAAGTGGAGTTGGGTATCTAGTATCAGTGGTCGACCTCACCAAGGAAGCACCACGAATGGAGGATATTGATGTTGTGCATGACTTTCCAAATGTATTTCCTGAGGAACTACCAGGACTACCACCCGATCGAGCGACAGAGTTCATTATAGATCTGATACCCGGAGCCGCACCAGTATCTAAAGCACCCTATCGAATGGCTCCTACTGAACTGAAGGAATTGAAGGTACAGTTATAGGAATTAATGGACAAAGATTATATCTGACCTAGCATATCACCATGGGGAGCGCCAGTATTGTTTGTAAAGAAGAAGCACGGTAGTATTCGACTGTGTATAGACTATCGGGAATTGAATAAGCTGACAAACAAGAATCGGTATCCATTGCCTCGGATCAATGACTTGTTCGATCAGTTGCAATGTGCCAAGCTGTTCTCCAAGATCGATCTTCGGTCAGGATACCATCAGCCGAAGATTATGGATAGTGATATTCCAAAGACATCATTCAGAATAAGATACGGACATTATGAATTTTTAGTCACGTCTTTTGGATTGACTAATGCACCCACAACTTTTATGGAACTCATGAATCGGGTGTTTCATGATATATTGGATACGTCAGTCATTGTGTTTATTGATGATATATTGGTCTACTCCAAGGACAAGGAAACTCATGTCATGAATCTAAGAGCCGCTCTGCAGCGACTAAGAAAAGAGAAGCTTTACGCCAAATTTACAAAGTGTGAGTTTTGGCTAAATGAGGTCTCTTTCCTTGGCCATGTTGTATCCGCTGAGGGAATTAAAGTGGATCCCAGCAAGATTGAAGCCATTGTAAAGTGGGAAGCACCTATGAGTGTTGCAGAAATTAGAAGCTTCCTAGGTCTAGCTGGGTATTATAGACGATTCGTGGAAGACTATTCAAGAATTACCGTACCTCTCACCAGTTTGACTAAGAAAGGAGAAAAGTTTGTTTGGACTGATAAATGTGAAAAAAGTTTCCAAACATTGAAGGCTAGATTGATATCTGCTCCCATCTTAACTATTCCTATTCCAGGACAACCATTTACCTTGTACACTGATGCGTCTGGATTGGGTTTAGGATGTGTACTTGTGCAAGGAGAACAAGTAGTTGTGTATGCCTCAAGACAACTGAAGACAAATGAGAAGAACTATCCCACTCATGACTTGGAATTAGCAGTAGTAGTACATGCTGTCAAGATATGGAGACAATACTTGTACGGAGAGAAATTTCAAATTAAATCAGATCACAAGAGTCTCACTTATCTTTTTAATCAGAAGGAGTTTAACATGAGACAAAGAAGATGTCTGGAATTATTGAAGGATTAGGATTGTGATATCCAGTATCATCCAGGAAAGGCTAATGTAGTTGCTGATGCGCTAAGCATAAAAGAAAAGATAAAATCCCAAGGAGAGGTTAACACGACTGCGACAATGTGTATTACGATAAAAGTATTCAATTACGGTAAGGAGCAGTTCGTGATAGATGCACCGGGTGAATCGACCAACCAAGGGTTTATTCATCGATTTTCAAATATGTTTGCAACATTGAAGATTGTACCTGATATAATTGATGAAGTGAAAGCCGCTATTAAATTTGACCCTTATCTGAGAACGGTACCAAAAGACATCGAAAAAGGTAGGACTATTCCTGAGTTCACCTTGGATAATGAAAAGGTACTGAAGTACAAAGGAAGAGTATGTGTTCTTGAAACAAAAAACTTGGACATTAGACACAGAGTAATGAAGGAAGCTCACACCACCGTTTATTCGGTACATCCTGGAAGTACAAAGATGTATCATGATCTGAATAAATTATATTGGTGGAGAGGAATGAAAGCAGATGTAGCTAAATCCGTGTCTCAATGCCTAAATTGTCAAAGGGTAAAGGCTGAACAGAAAAGACCTACAAGATTGTTGCAGCCACTGCCCGAATCAGCATGGAAATGGGACTGCATCACCATGGATTTCGTCACCGGATTTCCATTGACTCCCCGAGTAGTTGACACGGTCTGGGTAATTGCAGATCATCTGACTAAGACAGCTCGCTTTATAGCTATACGACCACAGTATACTCTGGAGAGGTTAGCCAAGCTATATGTGGATAATATTTTTAGAATACATGGTGTACCTGAAAGCATTGTGTCCGATAAAGACCCGTGGTTCACTTCAAAGTTTTGATAAGGATTACAGAAGGCTATGGGTATAACGCTGAAATTCAGTACTGCATTCCATCCTCAGACAGAAGAACAGTTGGAGCGTAACATTCAGATTTTAGAAGATATGCTTCGAGCCTGTGTTATTGATTTTATAGGCTCATGGGACGAGAAACTACTATTGATCGAGTTCACCTATAACAACAACTATCTGGCTACTATATAGATGCCATCCTATGAGGCACTGTATGGTAGGAAGTGTCAAACTCCATTGTTTTGGAATGAAGTTGGAGAACGGAGCATCATTGGACCAGAGTTTGTTGAAGAGACTTGTCGAGTAGTCGACATTGTCAAGGAAAGAGTTAGAACTGCTCAGAATCATCAGAAACAGTATGCGGATACTCGATGTCGAGACCTTGAATTCATTGTAGGTGATAAGGTATTCTTGAAAGTGTCACCTATGCGAGATTTAAAATCATTTGGACAGAAAGGGAAGCTAAGTCCGAGATATGTCGGCCCATATGAGATTCTAGCTAAACGTGGAAAAGTGGCTTATCAGTTAGCACTACCTCCATCTATGTCAAGTGTGCATGATGTATTTCATTTCTCATTATTGAAGAAGTAAGATCCAACACATGTTTTGACAGTGAATCCACCAGATCTAACTGATGATTTGACATTCGAAGTAGCACCAACTAAAATCACCAGCCGAAAGGTTCAACGTCTACGCAACCGTGACATTTATTATGTTAAGGTCACCTGGAAGAGCCGAGATATAGAAGAAATCACATGGGAAAAAGAGAATGTTATGCGAAAGCAATATCTTCACCTTTTTTACTCGGAAGGTATGTGCAAATTTCGAGGACAAAATTTCTAATAAAGGGGGGGAGTTGTAAGACCTGTATCGAACTAACCGGTCTTACCACCTTGTATCAGATCTACCTATCATGGTCAAGCCAAGTGGACCAAGTGCGTGAAGAAATCACAAGACCAGGTATGAAGTTTAACTAAAAAACAGTCAAATATGAGGGTAGGGTCGCATGCCTAAACAGGTATGATCGACCCCACCTCAAATAGAGTCCAACTCGTACTTTTTGGTCGTGGGGTCGCATGACTAAGAATCGTAGGGTCGACGGATTTTGCGACCCTACGAAAACAGCTCAAAACCAGAAATTAGGAAACCTTCCTAATTCAATGGGGGTCTTTCCTAAACTCATTGGGACTTATTATGGAGGGTTTTCCTCTATAAATAGGATGTCCCTTATCCTCTTTCACTCCTTTAGAACCCAAATTGAAAGTGAGAGAAAGAGAAAGAAAAGGAAGAGAAGAAGATAAGGAAACTTGAAAAAGAAGACTAAGAAAGAGGAGGAAGTTTAGAGAAACCTCTGAATTAAGGTATGAACCTAATTCCCTATCTGAATAAGAGAGCCTAGAGTAGTTGTGAAGAACATAGGATTAGGAGAAATCCAAATCATCCATCCATGGACAAGTTCCAAGGGAATCCATGGAGGAAATCATTGTGGACAATGGAAATTGTGTATAAATTATAGTTATGAGCCATAGAATAATCATAGGATGGACCATGTAGTAAGCCAAAGGATTCAAACATGAAGGAATGAACTTTAGAATGAAAGGTCGACACAGAACACGTGTGATCGCACGTAGGGTCAAATGATATCCGACCCTACGAGGCCATATGATCGACCACATACCCTCGAAAAGTCCCAGGGAGGGTGTGGTCACACATAGGGTCGATTGGTATCTGACCCCACATGCGGCTTTATACCCTAGGGTTGCAGAAACTGCTACCCTAGGTGCTACCCTACCTGCGACCCTACCCCTGTACTCGTAGAAAATGCTACCCTAGGTGCTACCCTACTTGCAACCCCTCAGCTACTGTTATTCTAAACATATGGGGATTAATTCTAATTATAATATATCGACTTGTTATGTCTTTCCAGTGGTTTAAAAGTGAATTATAAACTTTGAACGAGGTTCTCCTAGCAATCAAAGGTAAGGGAACAAGACCTAAACTAATTGGCTAATAATAAACTATTTTTGTTTATTGAGTCTAATACCATGAATGATTCTATGTTTGTATGATTGTAATGTGCATATCACATGTCATCCACTATTCCTTTATTACTGTTCATGCATATTTAATTTCTGTTTATTTATAATATGATGTTGATGATGATGCTAGGAATAGGCATATGAATGTATGTGTGTGGTTAGTGTACTTGATGTGAGTGGAGCATCAGGGGGAGGACGTGACAGTGTGGTTCATCTTGGTCACCAGACTCTAGCTCTATCTCTAGTCAAGTTTTGTCCACTAACATCATCGTATCGTCATTACCTTAGCAGAACTATTACATCGTAGGGCATCAGGGGAGGTGGTATCGGACCATATAGTCTTTGACTCTGCTGGGGGGACCTTAGCTCTATCTCTATGGACATATTGAGGGATGCTGGGGTGAGGCCCTGGATACACTATTTGACATTAGGATTGGTTAGTTGCGAGCCTAGTTTGCAAGCCCTCGCCAATAGGGTCTTACGTATTGGTATGGGTAGGGCATCAGGGGAAGTGTGATGCGGCACGGTCCTAAGCACTTTAGCTCTATCCCTATTCCTTGGTAGGTGCATGTGGGAGCGGCAATGGTATTTAATCCATTGGGCGATTCCACACATTCGTGTGTACAGGTACGGCGGCCACCTATCCTTTCTATTGCACATTGCAAACTTATGAACCAGACCAAAGATATGAATTGAATGCATCCATATGTTTGTTGCATTGTTTTGTTTGCTCACTAAGCAGTGATGTGTGCTCACCCTTTCGACGTCGAATATTTTAGTTGACGTTGCTGGTACCACTGTAGAAGATTACATAAATGCTCTGATGTATGGACATGCGGCGGCGATGGATGCTGAAGTTATGATGGAGTCACATGATTCGTCATGCGAGTGCAACTCATGCGTCTTCGATTAGATTTTTATTTGAATTATTAAGGAAATGTAAATGAATATTTTATTTTACTTTACGTCTAAGTCTTTTTGAAGATAATTGAATAATTTATTTATGTTATCATCTTTAGACTCTCAATTCATTTAATATTAAAGACTTCTACTATTGTTTATTTACTCTGATTATGGTTGTGGATGTGTATGGTTTAAACAAACGGACACAGCCTATTCGAGATCCTGGTTGAACCATTGGTTTATTGGTAGTTCATCATACCATTCTGAATAGTATGGAATTGGGGTGTGATAGAGCATGCCAGGCTTTTGGGGTGTGTATAAGCTCAGTCCAAAACTTCTTCTAATGCATCCTTGCGCACTCTAATGACACAAGAGGGTCAAGGTAGTGGCCCAATGTCACCACAGAATTATGCCTTTGTCTACAGATGCATAAATATGAGTAGTTTGTACGTGGGAAAACCTGACACATGGCCAAAATAGATGTATTGTGACGGGATTTAGACACGGGTTTTACAACTCCACCCCCTTAAAATAATTTCATTCTCGAAATTTAGGCGTATCTACACCCTTGATCATAGGGTGTTACATGCACATATCATTCAAGTACTTCCTTTAAACCTCTAAAATCCTTTGACCTTACAAATGTCTTTACTGGACTCTGGTTCCATAAGAAACAGAAACGTGAGTCCCTTGCCTTCTCGTTTGTTCAATAATCGAAGGTCCCACTGTATACACGAGTCAGCCTGTAATTGAAGCAATTTAATCCTTCAGTAGTCGAAGGTTCCACCGCACCACACGAACCTGCCTAAGCTGGGGTAGTTAGGGGTTGGTGCATAAGGTCCTTGTGTTTTTTATTACACATTTGTGGAACATGGCGTGATTATTGGGTTGCTAGTTGAAACAATTTTTTTAGCAACATGGCTATATCTGTCTAGTACTTCTTAAGTCCAAAGTTTACGCTTCATTAAGGGTGACGAGATTCAAATCCTTATTTCTTCCACTCTTTTGATTCTCTCTAGTTTTTCTTTGATCACTTCTTCTATTTTTTTCATCATTAACCTCAATTTCAGTGTATCATCAATGTACATCTTTTTCTCTGTACCAACTTTATATATTCATAAGTCATGCATTTTAAACTAAGCTTTGTTGAGACACGTCATTCTCTTAAATTGTCTTTTCCACTCTTCAAGTCCTCAATATGAACGTTCAGCCCATTCACTTAAGAATTTCATATCCATCTAAATTCCTATCTCTTTAGTTTCCTGTGAATAGGATATAGTACAAGTATTCTCTAATATAGATATCTATTTCTTCACCTTCTGTTGCTCATGATCTCTCCCTTGAGATGTAGAGATTTATTAACTCTCAATACCATTGAAGCTTAAAATATTGATTATTTACATTAATATCTTACTTATATCAGAACTTTTGACACTAACTTCTCATATTAATTTCTCATTTCTTCGTTTCATTAAAGTTCTTATCCTCGTGTACTTGATAATTTGACATACTTATTAAACACACTTTTGATCCTATCAAAAGGCATCTTCTTCATAGAACATATGCTAGCATCTAATAGATTCTTTTTCCATTACAGGGTCTATCCTATAGGAATTTCCTTAATATGAATGCTGGTCCTTGGGTAGGTCGACATTGCATCTAATTCCCTTATCAACGTAGTTGGTCATCATTCAAATTCAGTTAAGATTCACTCAATTTCCACAATAGCTAATATTCTTGGGGTTACAATAACAATGTTCCCATAAACTCTGCTTCCTCATGTTAATCCTTCATGATATAAATCTTTATCAGCAATTGGGGAAACTTTCCTATTCTCCTCGATTTGTCTTTACTGATTTGATTAACGTTTATTGTCACTCATCACGATCCCATTGTTCTTCAATTTCTAATATGGGTTACATAGATCTTGGGATTCATGAATCAATTAGTCCACTTTATTCTCATATGATTAATTTGATTCCAATACCTCAATTTGTCTTAATATCTACTTGTATTTTTCCATGTGTCTTCCCATTATTCTCAATCTTCACACTAGGAATTCCATTAGTTTTGGTCAATTTTTCACCCTTTAATTCATTCCTCAGAACACATATCATGTGGTTTTCATAAGTCTCAATTAGTTCTTAATATCCTTCCAAGTATTCCTCCAACAGTATCATGCAGTTTACGTGTCATAAAAATTTAACATTTCTTATCTCTTATAGAAATATGCCGAGAGATATGAAGCTTCTTCGTACGAGGATCAAAGCATCGCCAGGGAATACCCGAGGAAAATACAAAATGCTATATGAACAGAACAGTGCGTCTTGGGGGATAATTGATCTCGAATTGAGTCTGGACACAAAGCACTTGCACCCCCATGAAAAATCTCTCATGGAATCTTGCCTTTATGATAGGTAGTAGGCATCAGATAGAGTTCTATTGATGACATATGCTGAATAGTACATTAATTCTCCTTGTAGCATAAAATCAATTTCTAGATGCATGAATGAATCATGATAATATCCAGAGGTTAAAAGAAATACCTGATCCTACAAGCGTTCCTCGCCTACTTCTTCCATTTTTGTATCGAGAACCTCATTCTTTCATTGCTCTGATTCTTCCTAGCTGGGGTAGTTCTTTCATGAGTAGATGTCTCAGTGGCCAAAAGTACAACAACAATAGAAGGCACCATTTACATAGGAGCACTCTCCTGGATCACTGCCATTGGTACTTGGGCTGGTGTGTTATCAGTGGCATGAGACTCAACCGCAGGGGTAGGTGCCAGTGCCAGGGCTACTGGAGGCTCAGGCCCTCTCTGAAGAGTGGCTAGGAGTTCCTCAGTCATCCTCTATTGCTGATCCTTAATATCATGGGCTATACCCCTCAAAATTTCTATGACATCATCGATCATTGGAGAACTCGGTATAGGAGGATTGGTATCGTATTCTCTTGAGCCTCAATAACTAGGGGTGCAGGCTCGGCATTCCTTGCAGTAGCCACCACCTTTGGTGGGGTGACTTCCTAGCAGGCACTCTCTTACGATTTTTGGGTGCCATTGGTGCGAGGATTTTCCTAGAATCTAGAAAATTTAATTGTTAATCGCATCACGAATAGAAAGTTTCAAAGATAACATCATGCAATGGAATAGGTATGCTCAAGGTCAGCAATAATGAATCAATAAGAACATTGCAGATGTACAAGAGAGTAAAACATCTAATCGGACTGACTACAATGGAAAAATAGGACGTGCGGCTGCACACTTGGTGCAGCAAGGGCCTACGGTACATGTTCGACCGCACGTTAATGTCCTTGAGTTTAAAAAGAGCGCAACATGCTTTTATTCCATTCATTTTAGCTTGGTGCACAGCTGGGGAAGCATACATACCTATCATAATACCTTCTCTGAGATTTCTTAGGTGATTTAAAGCTAGCATTTCATCATTCATCATCAAAACACATTACCAAGGTAACTTTCATATCGATTCACCCATTTTCTACCCTAAACACATTTTAGGTTTGAATCCTAGGATAATATCCTTTGTAAGGGTTTGGAATGATGGTGTTTCATTTTGAAATCACTTGAAGTAGTTTCTATCATACTTACCTTTGCCTTTACATTCATTTTTATTTACTCAAGTTAGTCATCCAAGCAAAAATCACATTTTATCACATTTTCTCCAAACTTAAAATCAATTTTGCTCATTGTTTGTTTTTCTCACGTTGATATTTTTGTCATCAAAATTTCTACATAGATCATTCAAACATCAATTTAAAAGAAATTAACTCCTCGAACAATGGTTTCTTTCTACTTCCATCTTTCAACATATAATTTGCAACATTAACAACCTCTTTTATCATTATGGTATTATGGGTGCACTTATCTATCCTTGTGTTCTAACTCAACTTCTTTCCCTTGACAGATTCCTTTCAGCTTTAAATTGGCCCGGATGTAATGACTTCTCCAAATATTTTGGTTCATCGTAGGAAGGAGTCATCCGTTGCAAGGGCAACACAACTTGCATCATCTCGGTCTTTAGTATATGACCAGCAATAATTTTAGTCAGTAGAGATACCTAGAAATTGGCATTGTTTTGAAAGTAGACCGGTTGAATCAGGTCGGTATGTGAGATACGATGAATTAAAAAGGTTTACGATTCGTCAAGCACCCAAAGATATGGTTTGGTTACTAGTTCTTTAGTACCAAATACCTACACACTCTAACCTTGTGAGGCAGTTCTATTGTAATCTTCAGGTAGAACAAGGTATGGTAAAGTGGTGCAGATGATTTGTCCTGTTGCATTTCCAATTGGGTACTGGGGTGAGAGATTATTTTGGACATTCTTAGTCTTGCCCATCTCTTAGGTATCTTGGCACAAAGTGAATTAGTTTATATGGAGCCAAAGATTCCAGTTGTAGCCGAGTGGGAGCTTATATTAATACGGGAGCAGATGATGTTGGGTCCCAAATTAAGAAAAAGTAATTGTCAATTAGTTCTCAGAGTATACACTCGCATTATCCAGCACAACATTGTTCCCAAAAGTGGTCATAGGGATGCTATTATGCATTTCTACGAGTTTGTCGCTTATTGTGTCATGGTGCGACAACAGCTCTGTGTACCATATTTGATTCTGAGAACACTAATTACTTTAGCACTTTATTCTCAGTCTGGAAGTCTTCCTTATGGGAGGTTGCTCACTCATTTATTCTTTTAGCTGGGGATAGACCTTCCTCTAGATGATTATGTAGAGCGGTCTGTCTATTCTGACTTTGGTTAGAATTCTCTATACAAGCTTGACCTTCGTGATATCGTGATATCATGCCCAGCGATGATGAGTTAGAAGAGATTCGAAGTCCAAATCCATAATCTTGGCAATGATCGGTAAACTAAATTCAGCGTAGGACGATCCTATCTTCATATAAGATTGAGTCAGCTTCAATAGAGGATAGTAGTGATCCAACAAACATCCCTACAGATTATTTTTTTGCTCACAGCTCAGAAGATATGGCATCATTAGTAATTGAATAAGAAGATACGCCACAACAGCGAGGGGTTTACGATGAGGTTTCGCTGGTGATGGTTCCTCAGACTGTTGTTCTTGATGTTACGGAGCTGCAAGGTGTGTTGGTAGATGCTCGCACTCTTGTGTCTCAGTTACATGAGTACCATCAGAAAACACAGATAATATTTTCATTTATCTAGTAGTACGTGTTGCAAGCCATCTCAAATGTGGAGTAACGTATGATAGCTACTAAGAATGTGCATTGCAGTTACTTGACATCAAGAATTTCCCGAAAAGAAGTGTCCTCTTACAGCACACATTTATTATGACAAGTTCTGTCTCTACTTTTGCCACTAACAGTACAAGATGGTGAGATGATGGTTAAGCGAAGGAGTATTTACAAGAACAAGGTTAGATACATAGCTAGAGTCAAGTATGTAGAAGGAGTCAATGGTAGCATCCTTCATCTGTTTTTCAACTTAGTCCATTTAGCTTTGTTCGATAGAATAAGTCTGATTTTAGGATGGTTATCAAACTCATATATAAGCATGTGATTACTTGCATCATAATGTGTAAGAGTAGAGATTACAGCCTAAAACTGTCTACCATTTTTGCTTAATTCTTGTTTCACTTGTTACAAATTATCTCATTTGATTTATACATTATGTTCTTGAGTTCTATAGTTGTTCGTTGATCTCTACCTACAGTTTATTCTTGTTTTTCAAAGTCTGTATTATTTTGTTTCACCTAATGTTAGCATTTTTGTTTCATAGTATACGGATTGATCGTGGCATAGCATAATATGCTCTAATACCAAACCTGGTATCAGAATATATTGGATTGATAGTGGTCTAACATGATGCGCTCTGATACCACCTTCTATCACACCATATTCCCAACATATCGATACTATAGAATGCAATGGGATCTCTCCATCTTATCTTGGTATTAGAAATCCCCTTCCAAGATCCCACATCATCGTACTCCACAAGTCAATCCATACATATTAATTATCAAAGTAAAATTTACTAACTTATTATTAAAATGATGAATTATCCAAACTGAAAGAAAGTAAATTAGCAAAAGACTTACAAAGTAAAATCATTTAATCAACGCTGACAAATTTTTAATTAACTTATTATATTTAAAGTCCAGATTTTTTCATAAATAAAGTTCATTGTTCAAATATTCCAAATTAAATTGTTCCCAACCAATAAATATTATTCACAGTTTATTCTCAGCGTAAACCCAAAATAAAGATAGAATGTCCCAACTAAGAAAGGAAACATGGGTACAGCCTAAACCCATGCTCAGTACTACAAATCTAGTCAAGAATCAAATAGCTCCTCCTCAGGCTTAGAGTCCTCGTCCTCCACACCAGATGGACTACAACCAAAAGAGTCATGAAAAGTACCTGCAATATCTCAAAGAGTTTGTGCGCATAGGGTAAGCTCAACCACCGAGCTTAGTAAGAAAACTAAACAAGCAACTATCAACTATGGTTAGGTGTATAACTGTAAGTGCCAGCTCAGGACAACCCATACACGGAGTCTCTAGTCTGCACAGGTCATCCCCCATTGAATGATACTGCCTCACCCGGCATACAATATCACCCCCAAGTATGGGTACGTCGTTGAAGTACAGGACCGTATACGTCGGTCTCTTGTCCACACTCATCCCAAGTCCACCTCGTAGCACTTGAAGAGATGGTAATCCCACTAGTTGACTCACCTACCCATCCACACTACGTCGAGTATGGGGAGCATCGTAGCTATGTTCATACCACCTTTTTATTGCACCCATGCCATTACATAATCCCCTAATGGCTAGGGGTACAGCTATCAGGATATTTATGTTTGACTAACCATGTCCACATAATTAACCATATTACTGGACTATAACTTTGTTAAGCTTCTGATCTTGTCCTGTCTCCACTTAGGATATTGTGACTTGGCTAGGTTACAACTACTCAATGCAAAGCAGCAGCAGTAAGAAGTGGTTCAAGTGTGTCATTCCACCCACCTTCCTCCTTAGCGACATAACCAGACATCATGAATCACCAAGACCAGCTCTACCATTCATGGAGAGGTTATGAGGAGTCCCATTCCACCCCGCTTTTAAACTACTACATGTTTCATTGATCACACACAAGAGAATGCATATGCATGAGCAAACAATACAATTTATTGGATAGCATATTATCACACACATAAGCATATTATCAATCACATCATATCACCCTACATAATTCAAAAGAACTAATCTACCTAACAAAGGTTTAGTTCCCTTACTGTCAATTACAGAGTAAATCCTCAGCAAGCCGTTCGAGTAGCTATCTACCCGAGTTCTCATTGCTAAGGATTCAAAATCATAAACAATAATATTTGTTAATGTGTTATTCAATAGAATTAGTTAGACTTCTCTTTAAATTCATTATTCTGGTGCTTATAACTTAGTAGCTTATCTGATGTTCTATGCCTTCTATTTACTGTTTGTTTACCATGCCCAAGCATCTAGGGGTTTCAAATAAAATTCATTCGTTACTATTCATAACTCTTGGGTATATCTAAGCTTGTAGAAAGTCTGCTATCCATAAGAGTCAAGTGTTATAAACATCAATCAACACCTGCTAGCAAGGATTTCCTTCTAAAAGTCTTACTACTAAGAAGGACTTCTTATCTTGAAGTCAGGGGTTTTAGTGTCATACAGGGTCAGGTTTTTCATCCCTAAAGATTCCATACTTACTATCTATAGGTTTCTTGTTCTTTAACATAAAGGATAGCAAGGTACTTAATTAATTTATAAGACTTCTAGTTAAACTAACATAATTAATGCTCATAGATCTTCGATTTCTGAGATCTAAGCCTATAAGAAAACTCATAAAATTATGTAGAGTCACTAACCAAAAATGGTCATCAACAGGGATCGAAATCACGTGCGGCACATAGTCTACCGCACGGTCATCGACCACCAGGCTTGCGGCACATGGTTCACCACACGTCGAAACGTGGCTATTTGGTAGTATCGACACCTCAAAAAATTCCCTAACCTCTGTAGGGTTGGTCTCAGGCCTTGACTTGCAATAATAGTCCTTAATTAATTTATTCAAGATGTAAACTAACATTTATTTCAGGTATACATGATGCTCGATGATTTCTCACACCAAAACATATTATTTTGGGGTTCTAAGGCCTTAATAAATTCTAATTAATTAATAGAGAGTTACCGGCCAAGTTTGATCTAAATCCGGTGTCAGAAAGGAGTGCGGCACATGTGCGACCACATGTTACGATAGCCAAACCGTGTAGCTCGTCATCGACCCCACATCAGATCATGGCCATATGGTCTCCGAATTCTTTTGACGTGGTTCTCATATTTTTCATAGTCTACATACCGAGTTTGGGTTCTAAATTCGATCTCCATACTAACTTATGGATACCTCTTTGAATCTACAAACTACCGAGATCTTAGATCTGGCTTCAAGAGCTTTAGATCCAAACTCAAGGCATTGGGATCCATCCATTTACACATGATCAAAGTCTCCAATGGTCAACTCAGGACCCCTAATAGTCATTCTTTGGCTTTCTTCGTTATTGCTATTTTTCATTGATCCGAAATCACCAATCCAACATACCTCGCATGCTATTGCTTACAGTTCTTTTGTGAACAATGGCTTACAGGTTCATGGCTCTGCCATGGATGGTGGTTCATTATTTCTTCCTCTACTTTGGATACAGAGATTTATTATGGAGGCATCATTAGTAAATAGGAGACGTCATCTCCTTAAACTTTACATTCTTCACTACTCAGACACTCATTATGTAAGACCCGTATCGTACTAATCCGGTCTTACCACCTTGTATCAGGTCTTCCTATCATGGTCGGACCAAGTGGACCAAGTGCGTGAAGAAACCACAAGGCTAGGTATGTAATTCGAACCATAAATCATCTATTTGAGACATGTGGTCGCATACCTAAACAGGTGTGGTCGACCACACCTCAGAATAATGAGACCACAGGAGTCTGGGACGTGTGGTCGTAGATTTGGGACGTGTGGTCAATGGATCCTGCAACCCCACGTGCGACCACATGATGGTATAATTGACTCCGAAATTAGAAAACCTTCCTAATCTGACGAGGGTTCTTTCCTAATCAAAGTAGGACTCTATATGGAGGGTTTTCCTCTATATATAGGACGTCCCTTAGCTTATTTCATTCTTTTAAAACTCAAACTGAAAGAGAGAGAAAGAGAGGAGGAGGAAGAGAAGGAGAATTGAAGAGGAAGACTAAGAGAAGGAATTTCAGAGAGAGCTCTGATTCTTCAGCAAGTTTAAGGTATGAAAACATCCCCCACATTAGTTGAATGCCTAGAATAGATCATGGAGGAAGTATTGATTCAAAGTAAGATCTCAACCATGACACCCATTGACGAAAACTCAAAGGAAATCCATGAAGAGTAGGTTGGAGTAGATAATTGTGAAAAATAAAAAATTAAGGCCATAGATCAATCATAGGAAGGACCCTAGTGATAGTTCAAGGAATCAAATCATGAAGCGATTAGACTGAGAATGAAAGTCGACCAAACACTCATGTGGTGGCATCTATGGTCGACCACACGAGGCACATGTGTTGACTACACGCCCTCGGGAAGTTTTCAGGGAGGGTGTGGTCGCATGATATGCGACCACACGTATCGACCACACACCATGTGGTTGCAGAAACTGAGACCACAGGTGCAGCCACACCTATGACCACTCAGCTTCTGGAGGTCTGGTTGCTTCCAGATGGGACATTTAAAACTGTAATTAATGAATACGAACTCTAACTAGAATCCATAAATTTATTAGGTTTTTAAGTGGTCTAAAAGTGATTTACAAAGCTTGGAAGAGGAACAACCAATGATCAAAGGTGAGGGAACAAGACCTAAACTAATTGGATAATAATAAATCATTTAATTTATTGAGTCCAATGCCATGATTGATTCTATGCTTGTATGCTTGTAATGTGCATCTCACATGTCATCCAATATTCCTACTATTACTGTTCATGCATATTTAATTTTGTTTATTTATAACATGATGATGATGATGATGCTAGGAATAGGCATGTGAATATACGTGTGTGGTTGGTGTGTTGGATGCGAGTGGAGCATCAGGGGGAGGATGTGGCATGGTGGTCTTTGACCTCATCACCAGACTCTAGCTCTATCTCTACTCAAGTCTTGCCCACTAACATAGTCGTATCGCCATTACCTTATCATAACTATTACGTCGTAGGGCATCAGGGGAGGTGGTCTCAGACCGTGTGGTCTCTGACTTTGTCGGGGGGCCTTAGCTCTATCTCTATGGACATATTAAGGGATGCTGGAATGAGGCCTTGGATATACTAGATGACATTTAGGATTGGTTAGTTGTGAGCCCAGTTTGCAAGCCCTCGTCAATAACGGCTTATGTGTTGGTATTGGTAGGGCATCAGGGGAAGTGTTGACGGTGTTTGATCTGAACCCTTTAGCTCTATCTCTATTCCATGGTGGGTGCATGTGGGACGGAAATGGTGTTTGATCCATTGGACGGATTCAAACACTCATGAATAGAGGTGCGACGGCCACCAAACTTTTCTATAGCACATTGCAAACTTAAAAACCAGACCAAAGATATGAATTGAATGCATGCATATGTTTGTTGCATTGTTTTGTTTACTCACTGAGTCGTGATAAGTGCTCACCCTTTCGTCGTCGAATATTTTTAGCTCTTGATGCAGGTCCTACTATTAAATAATATATGAATGCGCTGACGTATGGATATGTTGCTGCGATGGACGTAGAAGCTGAAGAAGATGCGCATGATTCGTCGTGCAAGTGCAACTCATGTGTTTTTTATTAGCTTAGTTGTTTAGTTATGGGAACATGTAATTGATTATTTTACTTTATTTTTTGTCTTGAGGTATATTAGAGATAATTGGATACTTAATTATGCTATCACTGTCAGATACTCAGTTCATTAGTATTAAAGACTTCCACTATCGTTTATTTACTCTGAATTTGCTTGTGGGATGTATCTGGTTTAATCGAATGGGCACGGCCTATACGAGATCTTGGTTAAACCGTTGGTCTATGGATGGTTCATCACACCATTCTGGTTGGATCAGAATTAGGGTGTGATAGCTTGGTATTAGAGCTCTCAGGCTCTGCTCTATTAAACCAAAATACTACCACAAGGGTCGTGAACTGAGTTAGGATAAAAATTAAAAGTTATAATAAGAACACACCATAAGCACCTGTATTGTATGAGACATAAACTTAGAAAAAGAATAATGCACATATGTAAATGGAAAACCAATTTTATATATAAAAAAATGTATGTCCGAATCAGAGTACGGCCCCCAACCCAAACAATTACTCTGTAATATAAAAGGAAAAAAAAATAAACGGTATCATGAAGCTGGGGGTGCTAGTGGAGGAGGTGCCTCACGATCTCAGTCATAGTCCTCAGCATATACTCTCGCAAGCCGGGCTACCTGAGTCTGGGTCACCTGGAGACTAGCTGTCAGATCTGCTACCCTCTAATCTGTGGTACGCTGAGCCTCCCGAATCTCACGTAGCAGTCCCATCATGTCATCTGGTGGTGGACGCGAAGGACCAGCTAAGTGAGAAGGAGCCCGAGAAGGGACAGCTCCAATGGAATGCTGTGGTGATGGAGGAGGTATGGCATCCACATCCATGTACATCCGATCATCATCCTCCTCCTCATCACTCTCGTGTGCCTCTGCTACAACCTCTACTGCTGCTGCTGCTGCTGCTGCTACTGCTGCCTCTGCATCTGCTGCCGCTACCCGAGTGAGAGGACGTCTCATAGCATTTCTCTCCTTGTCATGACCTGCACATCTCGCATCCCCATCCTACAGATGGCCTCCCAGTCAAGGTCAGTCGAAAAAGTATCCTCGTGAATCCTCTCATCGACCAAGTCTATCTGTAAGCGAGTGAGCAGAGTGGTGATCAAATGCCCATAGGATAGGTTACCCACCAGACCAGGCATCGTGGCACGGTGCATGGTCCTGATAATGATATAAGGAAAGTAGATAGGCTGCCTAGTACAGATGCAGTACAGAAGGTACTGGGTCAACTGTGAAACCTTCTCATAGTGTCCACTCTGGGGAATCAGGTTGTGCTGAATGATCTTGCAATACACTCGGGGTTCTAGACGTAGGTTAATTGCCTTCATCTGCCAGCAATCATCCCAAAGAATCTAGTTATCTATTTCTGCACACATTCACACTGATAGGAACTGGGGTTCCTTGGGTGCACAGTATACCAAGGGACCATCATTTGAGATACCCAGGATATCAGCCAACTCTTGGCAGTTAAATGAAACATCTACCCCTTTAACAAAACTGGTGATCCTGAGCTCTCTGCCCCTATTTATATCCACTGGGTCACCCTCTACCTATAAATTATAGTAAAACTGTTTCACCAACTCAGGACCGGTGCAACCCTCATACAGAATCATAGGGAGTCAGCCCATATCACCAAATGCTCCCTCCACATAAAATAGAGCTAGGCTGGCCAAGTTGACACAACGACCCCCTTCCACCTTCTTGCGCTCGTACCAGGGATACTATGCCTCAATTTCAATGGACTTGAAGTGATAGGGATCATGAACTATGGGGACTTTAGTGCGAGCCATGTTGTTTGCAAGGGCATAGACCAACAAGCAACATATCAAATTTAGTGAAAATTCAAAATTTTAACATTATGACGGCGTGATTGGCCAAAAGCCTCACTTTTCACCCAAACATTTGTGCAGGAGGACTTATATAGGTCCTAAACCATCTTGCAAGGCTCATACAATCAGAAATTTAAACTAGGTAGGTCGAATTTGAAGAAATTTTGACAATTGGGGAAAAACCCCAAAATTTAGGTCCAAAATAGGAATTTTCAAGTTTCTACTAAACTAACCGATGAAACTTGAATTTTCTTGTGGGCTTTCACCTATTGGGTGCCCAATAGCAATAACCCCCAATAAAAATCAAATTTTTACGGTCAGAAAAATATTAATTTGAAGAAAACCCTATAAATGGAGCAAAACCTAGGTATGAAAGCTTAAAAAAGAGAAAGAGTAGGGAACATACCTAGAGGAATGGAATGTAGGTCGTAGATCGATGAAAGAATCACCAAATTCATACAGTTGACACTATAGCAACTCAGTGGTGGCGAGTTGAGTTGTGAATAGTAGAAGACAAAAGTGAAAATAAGAAAATGGCTCAAAATCAGATTTTAAAAACCTGATTTGGTGTCGTGTGGTCATAGAATTCGACCAAAAATGTGACCCCACGATCGACCACAGACTCTGACAGGGTTCGTGCGGTCACAACATTGTGGTCGCATATAGTGCGACCCCACGATCGACCCCACTATGAAAATGCCCTGTTTTGACTGAATGACTTTAAAAATTGAAACTTTGTCTTGTTTATTTGGAAATTAACATAAGATTAACGTATATTATGCTTGCCTCATATGTTTCCTTGATTTTCAGACACTACCACCGCCGAAAATAGGAAATGGCTGGCCGTAGAGTAAGTAGAAGGAGACAGAATGTCAACCCATCTCCACCACCTATGGAGACCAATGACAATGAAGGTCAACAAGGATAGGAAGGAAATATTGGAACATAATCTGCTGCGCCCCAAAATGTGCACACCCAAGCCAACCCAACCAACTTACTTGCACCACCTACGGATTTGGCTACTGCGGTGATTAATTTGGCACAGCAAATGCAGCATATACAGCAAATGCAAGCAAACATACACGCGGCTATGGAAATTGTTTTCGTAGTTGCAAACACAACATCTCTACCTGCAGGACAAGCTAGTACGGCACCTGGTGGTAGCAACACTGTACCCCAAGCACCGCAAACACCAGCAGTACAAGGCCAAGTGCCAAACCCTGAAGCACCGCAAAATGGATATAACCAAGGTAATTATCAGTACCAACCGCCTATGTATGGGGCATATACACAGTATCAGCTTGATCACTCCAGACTGATCGAGTGTTTCCTGAAGTTGAAGCCAAAGGAATTCATAGGCAAACCATCACATCCGTTGTGGCCAGCTCACTAGATCGACGAAATAGAAAGAAACTTTATGATGATGACTATAAATGAAGAAGAGAATGTATTATGTGCCACATTTATGTTGAATGGTGATGCACACCACTGGTGGAAATCAACTAGAAGTTATCTGTTAACAAAGCACGCCCAACTGACATGGGCTATTTATGAAGAAGCTTTCTTCGAGAAGTATTTTCCAAGGAGTTTCAAAGATCAAATGGAAAAGGAGTTTCTGAGTCTATATCAGGGACAGATGACTGTAGACGTATATCAACAGTGTTATGAAGAACTATTTTTCTTCACTCCCTTTAGTATGCAGGAGGAAAATACCAAAACTCGAAGGTTCATCATGGGACTTAGGGGAAGTATCCGTGAGCATGTATTGAGATTGGAAAAAAAGATTTATAATGAAGCAGTACAGATTGCTCGAGTATTGGAATCGAGCCAGAGGGAAAGCTACCTTGCTCAGAACAGGGGCATTAAAAGGCCTAATGGAAATACATGTAACAGAGGGAACATCAAGACATTCAAACCCTTCCGTACTCAAGGCTTTAATACTGTAGCCAAAACTAACCCAACAGCCCCACCTCTACAAAAGCAAAGTAGTGCTGGAGTTAAATGCTTCAACTATGATCAAGTAGGACATTATTCAAGAGAGTGTCCCAAGCCAAGGAAACAGTTACAGCAAGGAAAAGTTTATGCAGTTACTTCTGAGGATGTTGCCGCATCGCCTGATGTGGTCACATGTATGACCTGAACTTTTCATTTTGTACTATCTTGTGTGAGCATGTAGACTAAATTAAATCAAATCATAGGTATCGTACCTATTAATGGCTTACCCGCCAGAGTACTCTTTGACTCTGGAACTACTCATTCTTTTATATCTGTGTCTTTTGGAAAGAAGTTAAATCTACCCCTCAGACCTTTAGACTGCAAACTACTTGTACGATCACCTATGGGATTAGAAGTGGAACTAGACAAAGATTATGGACCATGTCCAGTTCTTATCAGCGAGAAGATTTTGGATGCAACCATAATCCAACTCGAGATGGCAGACTTTGACGTTATCATGGGAATGGATTGGTTAGCTACTGACATTTAAAGAAAAGGAAGGAGCAGAGTTTAATTTTGTGGGAACCATACTTCCCCGTAAAGGAAAGCTCATCCTCTCTGCATTGAAGGCTAGAAAATGCCTCGAGAAAGGAGGAATTGGGTACTTAGTGTCCGTGGTCGACCTCACCAAGGAAGCACCACAAATGGAAGATATTGAAGTTGTGCATGAATTTCTGGATGTATTTCCTAAGGAACTACCAGGACTACCAATCTACCGAACGAAGAGTTCGTTATAGATCTTATACGCGGAGCCGCACCAGTAGCCAAAGCACCCTATCGAATGGCTCCTACTGAACTGAAGGAACTGAAGGTACAATTATAGGAGCTACTGGACAAGGGTTATATCAGATCCAGCATATCACCATGGGGAGTGCCAATATTGTTCGAGAAAAAGAAGGACGGTAGCATTCGACTGTGTATAAACTATCGAGAATTGAATATGCTTACAATTAAGAATCGATACCCATTGCCTCGAATCGATGACTTGTTCGATCAGTTGCAAGGTGCCAAAGTATTCTCCAAAATTGATCTTCGGTCAGGATACCATTAGTTGAAAATTAAAGAAGGTGATATTCTGAAGATAGCATTCTGAACCAGATATGGACATTTTGAATTTTTAGTTATGTCTTTTGGATTGACTAATGCACCCGTAACTTTTATGAAACTCAAGAATCGGGTATTCCATGATATGTTGGATACATCAGTTATTGTATTTATTGATGACATACTAGTCTACTCCAAGGACAAAGAAACTCATATCACAAATCTAAATGTAAGACCCACACTCCATGAACCCGATCTAAACCTTTAATTCATGTCGTAACAGGTCTTCCAATCATCACTAGGTCAGACGGGACGAGCGGATGATAATCAGGTATGAAAATAGACCTAAAAATATGATATTTTTCATACTGGTCTCATGGTACCGGTCGATCGGTATGTCTGTGGGCAAACTAGTTAGATCTAAAAATGGATCTCTGTGGGTCCCGCTTGCCAAATCTCAAGCCTAGGGACTTTCCTAATGTAGGAAAACTTCCTAAACCCCAACCTAGTCTATTTAAGGACCCTTAAACCTCCTTAGAACTCTTTAATTGTTTCTCACAAACCCTAGAGAAGAGAAAGAGATCGAAGAAGGAGAAGGAGCTAAGAAAGGTGGGAGAGGAGCCGCCGTTGGACAAAGAACACCATAGTTGCGAACCAACGGTAAGTGTTTGAACTTCTCTCTAAGTTAAGCATTATATATGATTAATCAAGAATTGATCAATACCATGCAAGGCGAGGTATTGATCTAAAACCCTTAAATTGTCGTCAAACCCTAATATAGTCAATAAACTCTATATTCGCATTCTAGGCTAAGGATCATCGAAACTAGGACTTGAATGGAACATAAAACAACTTTAACTCATTGTTTAGGCCTAGAATGCATAGGAGAAACCCTAAAACCAATAATAGGTGACCGACGGAAGGCAAACACCAAGATTGGTGGTCTTTCGGAGGCATACCGATGGCACCATATGCGATCGGTACTGTGACCAGTACCTCTCAAGAGCTGGTTTGTGGGGGATTGATCAACCATACCGGTCGCACCTTTTCCCATAGTGCAGCGACCGGTACCTTCAATCGGTATGTACTGTGAGGGGTATATTTTGATCCAATTGGTTTTTCGACCAACGTAAACCCTAAGAAAGTAATTCTAATTCAACCCTAACATCGTGTAGGACCTTGTGATAGCAAGTTTGGATTCTGTGACGTGGAGCAAGCTAGCAAACAAGCGTCAGGTAAGGAAATCGGACCTAAACCCTAATAACTTAATAACAGTAAAACGTTGTTAATTACTATTGTGAGGACAATGGGAAATCGATGATCCTCCTCGGGATGAATGTAGATCCGTATCGATGAAGATCGATTGTATCTGTTGGAGTCGCCACCTAGAATAAGGTCTAGGACCTCTAAAAATGTAGCCTCACCCTAAGGTAAGGCTTATGTTGACTCGTGACCCAATGTATCAGTTCTTTGGTCTGCAAGAGATCGGGTAAGTATTCAGGGTACAGTTATGGGAAGGTGTTAGGCACCCAAACCGCCCGATCAATATCGGCCTCCTAAACTTTCCTTAGACTCTAATTTTGACTGTGTTTAGTCAACTGGATGACTAGGGTTCAATGGGGGATGTCCTAAACCAAGTTGTTAAGTTATTCTAACCTAGGGTTCAGCCAATCATGTTTTAAAGCAAATAAACAAGCAAATGTAATGTACAATATTATACAGTGAACCGAACCAAAGATGGTTCGATTCTTTGGTTCGATATTGGACTAAATCTGAGACGTATAAGACATCTTAAAATCCCTACGTATTCCAATCCTGGAAATCAAGTCCAAAACGTAGTTCGAATTGGGTTTTGTGATTAAAGATTATGAAAGTGATTTATGCATGTGCTTCAATTAGATTTTTTTTTGTTCAAGTTGAAGTTTATGCTGGATGTATGGTTGATGGGTGGCTTTGTACCATATTTGGGATTCCCAAATTGCCTACGTATTCTAGGGTTTGCCCTAGAAATCAGGTACGACGTAGTTCGAAATTTATAAGAGTCGAATTTGGAATGTGTACCAAATTCCTTCCATTTTTGTCAATAGGATCTAGGGATGGGACCTAAATTCCTTCCATTTTTATTTGTGATGTGTACCAAATTCTTTCTATTTTTGTCAATAGGATCTAGGGATGAGACCTAAATTCCTACCATATTTATTTGGAATGTGTATCAAATTCTTTCTATTTTTGTCAATAGGATCTAAGGATGAGACCTAAATTCCTATCATTTTTATTTAGGATGTATATCAAATTCTTTCTATATTTGTTAATAGGATCTAGGGATGAGACCTAAATTTCTATCATTTTTAATTTCTTTCCATTTTTAGGGTTTTCTACCATAATTGCTATTTTCTTTCTATTTTTAGGGTTTTATACCCTAATTGCTATTTTCTTTTCATTTTTAGGGTTTTCTACCCTAATTGCTATTTTCTTTCTATTTTTAGGGTTTTCTAACCTAATTGCTATTTTCTTTTCATTTTTAGGGTTTTCTACCCTAATTGCTATTGTATTCAATGGTAACAATGTAAGCAATCCAACATAGTAATGTGAGCTCAAATATAGCAGTGTAAACATCCAAATATGGAAATAAGCATTTAATATAGCATGTGAGTATGTGGCAAACAGATATAACAACAATGAGCATATATGGTAGACAAATGTAGCAAACATGTGAGAATCAAGCAAAGCATGTGAGTCAAGCAAAACATGTGAATCAGTCCAAAATTGGTATGTGAGTATGAGCATCTAAAATATAGCATTGATAGCAAGCATTAAATATGGCATGTAATGCATCGTTTCATGCCAAAATGGTAGCAGAAATAACAAATCAATCATTGGATGACCATTTGGCAAATACCTGTATTGTGTACTGCTTTGCATTGATTTGAAACCCCACTTCTATGAGTCCAAATTGGACAAAGAATATATCAGATCAAAGGTCTTTCAGAGATCTACAACTTCTCTGAACAAATCAAGATCTCAAAAGACCTTCTTAACAATAAAAAAATCAGACTTTCAAAATTTGACCAAACTAGTTCTAGATTCAGACCAGTCATGGGGAAATAATTATATTATATTCCCTGGATATCAGAAAAATATTCCATCAGAATGAGTGTCTCCTATACTTCTAATTCCAACTTATTCATGAAGAGATAGAGATCAGAAGATGTCTCTAGAATCCATTTACACAAGCATTATTGTGGAACACGCAACAAGATGACAGTTTTGTTAGACTGGGCCAAAATGGGCACATGGGGCATTGTATTTACTCAAAACTTTCTTAAAACATATCCTCGGAAAGAAGACTCAGAGGCCAACATTTTGTCTCAAGGAAACTAATCCTAAAAGAGACCATGGGCAGGTTAAAATCGTTTCCCAAGTACATGCAAATACACTGGTCAGGTCTGTTCCAGAGTCTGGCCAATTATATATAAAATCAATATAAAATTATATAGCTGATGAAAATAGAATCTGAATACATGGTCATTTAAATAACTAATAAATCTAACTTTTTCATTAAGGAACCTTGTGCAAACGGAAGCATCTTTCTAATGCTAAAAACCAATCTCAGACATGTATTGCAGTATGCTTTGACTTTTAAAAAAAATAAATAAATAAAATGACAAAAGGGATGGGTAGTTCTTACCTCAGGCTTCTTCTCTCTGCTTCTCTCCTTTGGATCTTCTCATCATCCTCTTTGCTGCCTCTCTGATTCTTCTCCCTTTTCTTCTAGATCTCTCCTTCTTAGCACCTCTCTCTCTCTCTCTCTCTCTCTCTCTCTCTCTCTCTCTCTCTCTCTCTCCCTATTTTCTTCTTATTCTCCTTTCTTGGATTCTTTTTTTTCTCTCTCTTGAACATCCCCACTCTTCTTCTCCTCCTCCCCTTTTCTTTTCTTCTTTTGGATTATATGAGAAACCCTAAATCCTCCTCCCTTTCACGTCTCCTCTCTCTTTTCTTTCCTTTTTCTCAAAAAAAAAATCTTTTGGATTCTTCCCTTTTCTCTCTAAATCACGTCCCCTCTTCTTCTCCTTTCCTTCCTTTTTTTCCTCTCAATCTCTCTCTCAATCTTGTCGGATTTCCTCTCCCATCTTTCTTTCCTTTTTTTCTCTTCTCTCTCTCCCTCATGTCGGTTTTCCTCTCCCCATCTTTCCTTTTTTTCTCTCAAACTCTCTCTCAATCTCACGTCTCTTCTCCCATCTTTCTTTCCTTTTTTCTCTCAAACTCTCTCAATCTCACGTCTCTTCTCCCATCTTTCTTTCCTTTTTTTTTCTCTCAAACTCTCTCTCAATCTCACGTCTCTTCTCACATCTTTCTTTCCTTTTTTTTCTCTCAATCTCTCTCTCAATCTCACGTCTCTTCTCCCATCTTTCTTTCCTTTTTTTTCTCTCAATCTCACGTTTCTTCTCAATCTTCTTTTGGAAAAATCACAATCTCTCTCTCTCTCTTCTCTCTCATCTTTCCTTTTTCTTCTAAATCTCCTTTTGGATTTTATCATTTATATAATAATATATATTATATATATATATATATATACACATATATTTAATAACATACATATATATAGTATACAATATATATAATATATATAAATACTATGCACATGGATGAACTGGTTCGAAACGGGTTGAGACTGGCTTGGGTTGACTGAGTTAAACTGATATGGGTTGAGCTGGGTTGGGCCAGAACTGGCTTGAACTGAGTTGACTGGATTTACTAAAATTAACTGGGTTTTCTCTCTCTATCATTTCATGAGCCATTTCCACTGTCATTTTGCATGAAATTTTCCGATGACCTCTATTCTCAATTTTCTATGTTAACTTTGTAGAACACTAAAAATGAGGAATATAGGAACTTGAATCATCTCATTTGGAAGTAAAATGGTTAACTTATGAATTTTTGAAGTTTAAGCGGACCAATTATTGATAATTTAGCTGACCATTCTGCATGGGATCCTTCGGAGACTTCTACCCAAGATTTTCCACGTCCACTTTGTAGAACATCACAAATGAAGAACAATGGCTTTGGAATCATCTGAATCCGACATAGAACGGAAAAGATATGAAGCTTTGAAGTTCTAACGATAACTTTGCATGCAAGCTTGCATGGGGCCCACTGGTGACTTCTACCGAAAATCCTTTACGTCCACTTTGAAGAGGACTAAAAATAAGGAATAATGGTACTTAAACCATATGATTCAGATGTCGGATGATCGAGATATGATGATTTGAAATTCAAACAATCCAACTTACAATAATTTGTATGAAAGCCCCTGGGATTATTTATGATAATTTCAGAAGCCTCCCTTGTACATATCATCTGACTAAAATGATCATATCTTCTTCATTTAATGTCAGAATCAAGAAATTCTGGTCTCATTTTGAAGATAATTCCATGACCTAGGCATCCATGCAAAATTATAACCCATGACCTTACTGTGGGACCCATTGAAAACTTTCTCAAATTCACAGACCCATTGAAAACTTCCTCGAATTCACAGTCAAAAATCCAAACTTTCAATCATCTTTCTTCCTTTTGTTGTCCATATACCAATAGGACTTTGTTTAGCTGGGATGGAAAAAATGGGGTGCTTACAGATGCCCATCTTTGGCCGAGATTGTGGGCAATTGAGGCCGAAGACAAAAGTGGCCCATTTTTGCATTATTATGCACTTGATCTAGATTCTACCGTTGCTCCCTTGAACTGATGCTGTAACTACTCTCCTTTTTTTTTCACACTGTACAACAAACAACTGTAGATGTCAAGCTCCTTGAGTAGCGACCTCATAAGGTTTGTGACTTTGGCTCAAGACCGCTCATGATGTAACTGTAACTGTCAAGCTTCTTGAGTAGTGACCTCATCAGGTCTGTGACTTTAGCTCAAGACCGCTCATGATGTAACTGTAACTATCAAGCTTCTTGAGTAGCGACCTTATCATGTCTGTGACTTTGGCTCAAGACCGCTCATGATGTAACTGTAACTGTCAAGCTTCTTGAGTAGCGACCTCATCAGGTCTGTGACTTTGGCTCAAGACCGCTCATGATATAACTGTAACTATCAAGCTTCTTGAGTAGCGACCTTATCAGGTCTGTGACTTTGGCTCAAGACCGCTCATGATGTAACTGTAACTGTCAAGCTTCTTGAGTAGCGACCTCATCAGGTCTGTGACTTTGGGTCAAGACCGCTCATGATGTAACTGTAACTATCAAGCTTCTTGCTTTAGATTTGTAACCTCTGGATGTATAGCCTTTGAACCAAATTTGAGGTATCCCAAATTGCCTACGTATCCTTTGGGACTTCCGTCCCTCCAGAATCAGGTTCCGCGTAGTTTGGGCTATGTTGCGTGTGTTTTTTTTTTTTTCTACAGTGTTTTATCTATAAACTAATCCATCGTGAGTACGCTACCGAAGGATGCCTACAAAGGTACAAATCCACAACTACATAGGTCATAAGCATACCCAACGGGCTTTCTTAGGCCGTAATTACTCAGACTCATTCTGACCATACTTCTGCTAATGCACATATTTTCATTGTATTACCATGTCTGGGCTTAAGTTTTTGAGCCAACCGACAGTATGGGAGAAATCAATGGCCTGAATAGGCTGATAAGAAACTGTTCCAAATGGGTTAGCCATCTGGGAGAATGTTTGGCTGTTTATGTGGAATGGCTTGATCTCTACTAGGAGATGCCATTTTGGCTTATGAAAGATGGACCAGTAGAACTCTTGGACACTGTTTGGATTAATGAACGGCTGATGTGAGTTTTGGTCAGAGTTGTTATGATTATTTTCAGAATGGCATGCTCACTAGAGTCATATTAGAGATGTAAAACAAGGGCTTGATGTGAAACTCTAGAACGACCGTCGGATTGTTAGGCGGGAGTTAGAGTTCTTGCCTAAAATCAGGAATTCCTTTCCCTAACAATCGATGAATTGATGTATTATCCCTTTATGATGAAAGTTGTTGTCTCATCTGAAAGTCTTGTCCAACCTTACTGTGTGACCTACCATATGGCTAAGTCAACTTGCCCCAAGCCTGTAAACGGGAGCCTGTCCACACTCTTTTTTTATTTTTTTTATTTTGCAGTATGTTGGCTACACGTAATACCGCTTTACTTGATCCAGATTTGTCAAGTATTGTAATTCATCTCCGCTCAGATTAGTCAGACGAACAGCCTTCCCTGGTAATATTTCCTTGACGATGTATGGTCCGCTCCAGTTTGGATGAAACTTGCCCCTTGGATCATGTGTTGGTGCTCTCTGCTCTTTTAGCACTAAATCACCAACTGCTAAATGACGGATTCGGACCTTCTTGTTGAATGTATTTTCTATTCTCTGCTGGTACTTTTTTATGTTTCTGCCGCCCTGATTCTTCTTTCGTTTATGAGGCTTAATTCATCGTATCTAGCTTGCAACCATTCAGTCTCAGGGATCTTGCATTCCATTGATAACCTTAGTGATTGCACCTCCAACTCAACAGGGAGTACTGCTTCCATGCCGTAGACCAAGGAGTAAGGTGTTGCCCTAGTAGATGTTCTGATTGAGGTTCTATAAGCCCAAAGTGAATATGGGAGCTTATCTACCCAATCAGCATTGATTTGTGCCATCTTTTGTAAAATAACTTTTATGTTCTTATTGGCTACTTTGACTGCTCCATTTGTCTGTGGTCTATATGGGGAGGATCTATGTCTCTTGATGTGGAATTTGTCACACAGTTCCTCCACTTTACCCCTGAAGTGTTGTCCTTGATCAGAAATAAGAGCTTGAGGCACTCCGTGTTGACCTATGATCTACTCTTGTAGGAATTTTGCCACTTTGTTTGCTGTGAGTTTTGCATATGCTTGAGCTTCCACCCATTTTGTAAAGTAATCAATAGCTACCAAAATAAACTCTTGACCTCTTGATGCTTTAGGATGTATCTTGCCGATCACATCAATGCCCCAAGTCGAGAAAGGCCATGGGGAGCTGAGCGTGTGCAATTCCGTCGGAGGTACATGTATCAAATTGGCAAATATTTGGCATTTGTGGCATTTCTTTACATATTCTACACAGTCTGCCTCCATTGTGTTCCAGAAGTATCCTAGTCGGAGGATCATCTTTGCAAGCATTCTAGAATTCATATGGGGGCCACACATTCCTTGGTGTACTTGCTCGACGACATTCTGTGCTTGCTCTTCATCAACACAGACTAATTGTACAAGATGTCTTCGCATAACACAAATTGAGAGGCATATCTTCTCAAGAATTTCTTGTCTCCTACCGAAGCATCAATGGGGTACTTTCCTTCTTTGATGAAATCCACAATTGGTGCAAACCAAGGGCGACCATCGACTGTCAAGGCATTGATTTCACCCACGTGTGCAGGTTGTGTTCTTCTTTCAATTATCAAAGGTTTGATCTTCTCCGCTGGATCATCTCCAATCATTGATGCTAGGGTGGCCAATGCATCAGCGTATGTATTAGTATCTCTGGGTGAGTAATCAAACTCTATCTGCTCAAAGCTTTGGGCCAATGGCGTTGCACATTCCTTATAGGGTATCAATTTTTCATCCTTGGTCCTCCAATCTTCTCTAACTTGATAGATGACAACAGAAGAATCACCATATACTTTTAGTTTCTTGACGCCAATGGCTAATGCCGCTTTCAAACCCATAATGCATGCTTCATACTCTGCAATATTGTTTGTGTAATCAAATTCCAAACGGAAAGCAAATGGCATAAATGTACCCTCTGGGTCTATGAATAATACTCCTGCACCGTATCCTCTGTGATTGGCTGCTCCATCAAAGAACATAAGCCATGTATCTGTTTGTCTCTCTTCTTGAGTCACATGTACCTCCTCATCTGGAAACACATCTTCTAAGTGTTGGAAACTATCTTCTACTGGATGCGCAGACAAATGTTCAGCTATCACACTCCCTTTTATGGACTTCTAAGTGGTGTATGTGATGTCAAACTCTGATAATAGCAATAACCATGTAGCCATTCTTCCTGTAAGGGCAGGCTTCTCAAATAAGTATTTCAATGGATCCATCGGAGAGATTAGTATGATATGATATGAGAGCATGTAATGCCTCAATCTCTTTGTTACCCAAACTAAAGCAGTACATGTCTTCTCCAATGAGGTGTAATTGGCTTCATATCCGGTGAACTTCTTGCTTAAGTAGTAGATTGCTTTCTTTGTTCGCCCATCTGAGTCATGTTGCGCGAGCATTGTTCCCATAGAATTGTCCAATACTGACAAGTATAGTAGCAGGGGTCTCCCAGGCACTGGGGGTACAAGGACCGGTGGATTCATCAGATATGTCTTGATTTTCTTGAACGCCAATTGACACTGAGGGTTCCAAGTCTTTGGCTGATTCTTCCTCAACAGCTTGAATATAGGCTCACATGTGGCTGTGAGGTGTGCAATGAATCTGTTTATGTATTGTAATCTTCCCAAAAATCCCCTTATTTCCTTTTCAGTCCTTGGTGGCGGCATCTCTGTTATAGCTTTGATTTTTGATGGATCTATCTCAATGCCTCTGCGGCTAACCATGAAGCCCAACATCTTCCCTGTTGTCATTCCGAACGCACATTTTTATGGGTTCAGTCTCAACTTATATTGTTTAATCCTCTCAAAGAATGCTCTGAGTGTGAGTATGTGGCCTTCACGGGTAACAGATTTTACAATCATATCATCCACGTACACCTCAACCTCTTTGTGGATCATGTCATGTAATATGGTTGTGGTCATTCTTTGATATGTCGCCCCGGCGTTCTTTAACCCGAATGGCATTACAGTATAACAGTAGGTGCCCCAGTCCGTGGTGAAAGCAGTCTTGGCTTTATCTTCTGGTGCCATCTTTATTTGGTTGTACCTTGAGAATCCATCCATAAACGATAGTAATGCATGTCCTGCCGTATTGTCCACCAAAATGTCAATCTTGGGTAGCGGGAAATCATCCTTAGGGCTTGCTTTGTTTAAGTTTCGATAATCCACGCATACCCTCAATCGTCCGTCCTTCTTTGGTACAATCACAATGTTTGCCAACCACTCAGGGTACCTGGTTACTTCTAAGAATCCTGCATCCAATTGCTTCATTATGTCCTCTTTGACTTTTAATGTCCATTCAGGTCGTAGCCTTCTCAATTTCTGTTTATGTGGCTTTGCCTCCGGGAACAAAGGTATCTTGTGTTGCACAACTTCAAGATCAATGTCGGGCATGTCCTCATAGGACCAAGCAAACACTTCTTGGTACTCTATTAGCAATTTTGTCATCAGGACCGCCTCTTCTTCGGTTAGGGTAGTGCCAATCTTGATCTCACGAGGCTCTTCAACTGTACCTCGATTGATCATTAGGAAGTTTTCGCCAGCAGGTTCGGCCTTTTTCTCTTCTAAGATTTCAACTTGTCGTTGTATTTCAATAGGAATTTCATCATATTCATCATTGTTAGAGTTAGAGCTTAAAATTGGAATGGAAGATGTAGACACAGAGTAATAAGAAATATCATCTTTATTAATTATGGATAACAGTGGTACAGAAGAAGTGGCTCCTAATGGAGCGGACTCAAAGCTGGAAAAGGACTCATTCCTATCTATTGACTCTTCTACTATGGGCTCAGACATGGCCATACTAGGAATACATGACTCATCATTGGTGTAGACAAAACTATCTAAGCAACTCCAGTTTGGGATCACACCATTGAAGGGATAGATCAGTTGTTGTGGATTTGGCTCTTCATTTTGGTTTCCTCCGGTGAGTGTCATCACTTGATCTTCCTCGAACAAGTTACCGATGTCAACTGTATCTGCCTCAGATTGTAGCTCTTCTCTTTGCTCTTTTGCCAGTGTATTCTCAGTATCTTCCCAATCAATGGTACAGTCAAAGAAAATCTCAAACTCGGGCCATCGTCTCTAGAATCGCCCATCAAACCAAGGTTCGGAGAAACCATGGAAAGGTGAGTCATCTCTTTCTTTGACTAAATACCCATTCAGAGTTTTGTAGTATGGAGTATTTTCTTGACTATACAATCCTTCAGTCAATACTTGATTGATTTGCCCATTTGTTCTCTATTGTTGCCATCTTCCTCTGTTCATGCCTGTAGCCTTTATTGTACTACTACTATCATATGTATTACAATTTTTGTATTTCTTCTTCTCAAGCCTCAGAAATCTTTGATCGGCTCCCCACTGTTTCCGCTCTATCAACTCTAAATCATGTCCGTTGGGTACGTATCCCAGTCCAAATCTGTGCTCATTAATTAACATAGATAAGACTTTAATATTACCTTGTTGATGTAAGCCAAGGCCCATTCCTGGAAAATAAGACATATTTAGCAATTGACGAAAAGGAAAAGACAAATGCATACCTGTGGGATCTGCCCCTGTGATAGCCAAGATATTGTCTATTTTAAAGCCGCCAAAATGGACAGTCTCAGATGATCCCTCATCACCTTCAAAACCCATTCTCCCTGTAGCCAGTGCATTGGCCATTTCTGAATCTGCATTGATGGTTATGATAACATCCCCATGTATGAATTTGACTTTCTGATGCAGAGTGGACGAAACTGCATTGGTTGCATGTAACCATGGACGACCCAGTAGTATATTAAATGTAGCTTGGATATCAATGACTTGGAACTCTGTATCAAATACAGCGGGACCGACTCGGATAGGCACAGTGAAGACACCTTGGATGGCCCTGCGGGTATTATCATAAGCCTTGATGATCAGATCTGATGGCTTTATTTCTTCATCTTTGAATCCCAAGTACCTGAATGTTCTGATGGGAAATACATTTAGGGCTGACCCATTATCAATTAATACCTGTGAAACAACCTTGTCTCTGCAACCAATAGTGATGTGTAGAGCTTTGATGTGTTTGGATCCTTCACTTGGGAGGTCTGCATTGCTAAATATGATTGAATTTACTGCATAACGGCCGCCGACCAGATCCGCTAGTTCATTGCAATCCATTATTACCGGTACATGTATGCTTGTCAGGGATTTTAGCACGGCGTCCCTATGAGCTTTTGATGCCATTAATAACTCCCAGATGGAGACATTTGCTTGCGTCTTCTGCAATTGTTTGAGAACCGGATTGGGTGGTTCAGGTTGACTAGATTGCCCCAGTTCCTTTTCTCTGGCCAACTGGGTTGGATTCTCTGCTGCTAAATGTGCTAGCTTGTACCCTTTGCCCGTACGGGTTTCTGCCATAGTCCTATCTTCTCCTGGGATGTAGATGCCATAGCTATCAAATTATTCATCCAAATGATGACTTCCTGTCCTTCACTGGGTATGTAGATTCCGAACTCATCAAATTATTCATTCAGCTGAGTAATTTCTTGTTCTTCATTGGGCATGTAGACACCGTAAGGCTCCTCTGGCTCTTCAAAATGTCCATAGTTCCAGGGATAAGTAGGATCAAATTATTGGTCCAAATTGTCACCTATCATGCAAACTTCATTCTCCGGAACCTTTTCCATGGACTCCGACATCTCCCACTCTATGAAATTCACATTATGATATGGGAGTGGGTTATTGTTGATTGATGCCTGATTGTTTCCTCCTTGTACTTTGAATGCCCCTGAATCAATTAGGTCCTGTATGGCATTTTTGAGGTTCCAACAGTATTCTGTATCATGACCCGCCTGATTGTGGAACTTACAGAATTTCTCCGCACGATAGGAGGCTGGTGGTGGGTTTGGCACATTCATGGGTGGTGGTGGCTTTAATTTTCCAACCCTCATCAATCTTTCCATCAACACTTCCCTTAGTAATGAAAACTCTGTATACAACCTGAAAGGCCTCTGTCGTGGAGCAGGTAAAGCGTAGTTAATTGGTGTCGGTGCAACAACTGTATTTGTAACTGCCACTTCCTTGTGGGCGTGGGCATTGTTGTACTTGGGTTGGTAGGATCTCCTGCTTGGACCCGCCTCTGACTTTTCCATTTTCATCGGGAGTTCATCTTCATAGTTAATAGCATCTTCTACTTGTTGTCCTGCTACGACTAACCCTTCGAATGTGAGGATAGCCTGTCCAAAAATATATGCTTTGTATGCTTTATTGAGCCCTTTCATCATCATTTGGACCTGGTCCCTCTCTGATGGTCGATCCCAAAGTTGTGCCGCCACTTTCCTGAACCTGGTCAAGTATTCTGTGAAGCCTTCATCAGATTTTTGTACCATGGTCTCTAATTGTCTCCTATGAGTCTCTATCTCAGTATTATAGGAGTAATGATTGGTGAATGCTCTGGTGATATCGGTCCAAGAGTGGACTTGTGAGGGATTCAGATTCATTAGCCATCTATGTGCCCCTCCAGTTAACGAGAATTGAAATGCCTACCCCAATTGTTCATCAGTAAACCCGTGCCCTTGCCTCAACAATCCTGTGAATGATCTCAGATGTGTCTTGGGGTCCCCTATCCCGTCAAACTTTTCAGTAGTCCATTTAAATTTCGGTGGCAGTTTGGCATCTGGGAAGAAACATAGTCCCTCAGAATCAATGATCTGACTCTCTACGCCCTTCAGGCCCCTCAGTATCTATTCTACATGACTCAGTTGGTTCCCATATGGATCTTGAGATTCTTTCGGCTTCTTGATTGAAGCCTTCTGGATGATCGACGGTTGCTTGTAGATAACCTCTCCCTCTTCCTCAAAAGCGGGATTTGAGAACACAATAGGATTATTCTTGCTGGGGGTATCTTCCTTTGATGTGGAGGGTGTGTCCTCTTTTCCTATTAGTAACTTATGCACATTCCACAGCATGACAGCCATCTCACTTACAGTGTCCTCTATCTTGGTTACTCGGTTCTCTATGGAATTCTCATCTTGATCTTGGTTAGCCATCACTTTAATTGGTTTTTCAGGAATAAGCCCGACCGGTTTAATGATGGGTGCTCTTGACAGCCTATTGGTGATAGGATCTCTTATCCAAAGAGTAGCAATGCTTGTAGATTGGCTCGATAGTCACCTATGTTGGAATAGATCAACGGATTAGGATTTGAAAATAACTGGACACTTGAAGGTTTTACATGCACACACAAGCTGACTCTACCAATACAAATGTTAGCTCCCTTATGAAATCCATTGAATAAATATTATCCGAATCAATTTAATTGTTTTGACGGACCTTGTGACTGGTCTTGGGCCTCATGACCCAAGTGGTTCATTAGACAGCAAGATTCGACCACTTAGCTCATTGAATTCAAAGAAATTAAATGGATATACTTATTTGTAATTTTCATATGGGATAGTTAGCAAAAGCGGTTCATGACTGAACAAACCGATAAATGACTGCTAAATCATGGTACCTATGCCGTTACAGGGAATTTTCGATCATTTTTGAAACCAATGTGTTAACAATGATAGATCCGACGCTTTGAGCTCGTTGATAGAGAGTGTACAGTGGCCGTCCACTATGACATGGAACAGGTTTATACAATCCTCTCTCTCTCTCAACAAGTGAGAGTTCAAGATGCTCATCGTGTGAGATTAAACATGTCAACAAATCGAGAGTAAAAATGGGCAGAACTTTGATATTACGGGCATGGATATTGTGATTGAACGGGTTTTACCATGTTGGTTCAGAGATAGACCAAAAATAACATACATGTGGCTCAAACTGGGTTAGGACAGAAAAGGCCACCTTGACAAGGATGGGGTAACCTATCACCGAATGCTCGATGAATAATGGGCCCCCAATCCCTTTATATACTATGTTGCAAGGATCCAAGCGACGTGGAATAGCATAACGCATTCTCAGGCGGACCCAAGAAATGCTCGTTAGAGGCTGCTCGCCGGTCGTGGTCTCACAAAGTACAGGCCAAGGTTATGTGTTTCGCCTAGCGGGCTGCCCCACATGCATGGGACCCGGTTCGACTACTCGCACGAAAGTGTGACTGAACCCATACCCCCCAAAGCAATATGAACAAACAATAAATATAGTACCCAAGATCTAGCATCAAATGTCAAGCAAATCAATATAAAGAAAGTATCCTAGGAGTCTGAATATTATTCCCCAGCGGAGTCACCACTGTGAGGACAATGGAAAATCGATGATCCTCCTCGGGATGAATGTAGATCCATATAGATGAAGATCGATTGTATCTGTTGGAGTCGCTACCTAGATTAAGGTCTAGGACCTCTAAAAATGAAGCCTCACCCTAAGGTAAGACTTCTATTGACTCATGACCCAATGTATCAGTTCTTTGGTCTGCAAGAGATCGGGTAAGTATTCAGGGTACGGTTATGGGAAGGTGTTAGGCACTCAAACTACCCGATCAATATCGACCTCCTAAACTTTCCTTAGACTCTAATTTTGACTGTGCTTGGTCAACTGGATGACTAGGGTTCAATGGGGGATGTCCTAAACCAAGTTGCTAAGTTATTCTAACCTAGGGTTCAGCCAACCATGTTTTAAAGCAAATAAACAAGCAAATGTAATGTACAATATTATACAGTGAACCGAACCAAAGATGGTACGGTCTTGGACTGAATCTGAGACGTGTAAGACATCTCAAACTGCCTACGTATTCCAATCCTGGAAATCAAGTCCAAAACGTAGTTCGAATTGGGTTTTGTGATTAAAGATTATGAAAGTGATTTATGCATGTGCTTCAATTAGATTTTTTTTTGTTCAAGTTGAAGTTTATGCTGGATGTATGGTTGATGGGTGGCTTTGTACCGTATTTAGGATTCCCAAATTGCCTACGTATTCTAGGGTTTTCCCTAGAAATCAGGTACGACGTAGTTCAAAATTTGTGAGAGTCGGATTTGGAATGTGTACCAAATTCCTTCTATTTTTGTCAATAGGATCTAGGGATGAGACCTAAATTCCTACCATTTTTATTTGGGATGTGTACCAAATTCTTTCTATTTTTGTCAATAGGATCTAGGGATGAGACCTAAATTCCTACCATTTTTATTTGGAATGTGTACCAAATTCTTTCTATTTTTGTCAATAGGATCTAGGGATGAGACCTAAATTCTTATCATTTTTATTTGGGAAGTATACCAAATTCTTTCTATTTTTGTTAATAGGATCTAGGGATTAGACCTAAATTTCTACCATTTTTAATTTCTTTCCATTTTTAAGGTTTTCTACCATAATTGCTATTTTCTTTCTATTTTTAGGGTTTTTTACCCTAATTGCTATTTTCTTTTCATTTTTAGGGTTTTCTATCCTAATTGCTATTTTCTTTTCATTTTTAGGGTTTTCTATCCTAATTGCTATTTTCTTTTCATTTTTAAGGTTTTCTACCCTAATTGCTCTTGTATTCAATGATAACAATGTAAGCAATCCAACATAGTAATGTGAACTCAAATATAGCAGTGTAAACATCTAAATATGGCAATAAGCATTTAATATAGCATGTGAGTATGTGGCAAACAGATATAACAACAATGAGCATATATGGCAGACAAATGTAGCAAACATGTGAGAATCAAGCAAAGCATGTGAGTCAAGCAAAACATGTGAATCAGTCCAAAATTGGTATGTGAGTATGAGCATCTAAAATATAGCATTGATAGCAAGCATTAAATATGGCATGTAATGCATCGTTCCATGCCAAAATGGTAGTAGAAATAACAAATCAATCATTGGATGACCATTTGGCAAATACCTGTATTGTGTACTGCTTTGCATTGATTTGAAACCCCACTTCTATGAGTCCAAATTAGACAAAGAATATATCAGATCAAAGGTCTTTCAGAGATCTACAACTTCTCTGAACAAATCGAGATCTCAAAAGACCTTCTTAACAATAAAAAAATCAGACTTTCAAAATTTGACCAAACTGGTTCTAGATTCAGACCAGTCATGGGAAAATAATTATATTATATTCCCTGGATATCAGAAAAATATTCCATCAGAATGAGTGTCCCCTATAGTTCTAAGTCTAACTTATTCATGAAGAGATAGAGATCAGAAGATGTCTCTAGAATCCATTTACACAAGCATTATTGTGGAACACGCAGCAAGATGACAGTTTTATCAGACTGGGCCAAAATGGGCACATGGGGCACTGTATTTACTCAAAACTTTCTTAAAATATATCTTCGGAAAGAGGACTCAGAGGCCAACATTTTTTCTCAAGGAAACTAATCCTAAAAGAGACCATGGGCAGGTTAAAATCGTTCCCCAAGTATATGCAAATACACTGGTCAGGTCTGTTCCAGATTCTAGCCAATTGTACTATAAAATCAATATAAAATTATAGCTGATGAAAATAGAATCTGAATACATGGTCATTTAAATAATTGATAAATCTAACTTTTTCATTAAGGAACCTTGTGCAAACGGAAGCATCTTCTTAATGCTAAACACCAATCTCAGACATGCATTGCAGTATGCTTTGACTTTTAAAAAATAAATAAATAAAATGACAAAAGGGATGGGTAGTTCTTACCTCAAGCTTCTTCTCTCTGCTTTTCTCCTTTGGATCTTCTCATCATCCTCTTTGCTGCCTCTCTGATTCTTCTCCCTTTTCTTCTAGATCTCTCCTTCTTAACACCTCTCTCTCTCTCTCTCTCTCTCTCTCTCTCTCTCTCTATTTTCTTCTTATTCTCCTTTCTTGGATTCCTTTTTTTTTCTCTCTCTTGAACGTCCCCTCTCTTCTTCTCCTCCTCCCCTTTTCTTTTCTTCTTTTGGATTATATGCAAAACCCTAAATCCTCATCCCTTTCACGACTCCTCTCTCTTTTCTTTCCTTTTTCTCAAAAAAAAAAATCTTTTGGATTCTTCCCTTTTCTCTCTAAATCACGTCCCCTCTTCTTCTCCTTTCCTTCCTTTTTTTCCTTTTTTTTTCTCTCAATCTCTCTCTCAATCTTGTCATATTTCCTCTCCCATCTTTCTTTCCTTTTTTTTCTCAAAAAAAATCTTTCTCTCAATCTCACGTCTCTTCTCCCCTTCTCTTCCTTTTTTTCCTTTTTTTTTTCTCTCAATCTTGTTGGATTTCCTCTCCCATCTTTCTTTCCTTTTTTTTCTCAAAAAAATTTTTTCTCTCAATCTCACGTCTCTTCACCCCTTCTCTTCCTTTTTTTCCTTTTTTTTTCTCTCAATCTTGTCAGATTTCCTCTCCCATCTTTCATTCCTTTTTTTTCTCTTCTCTCTCTCCCTCATGTCGGTTTTCCTCTCCCCATCTTTCTTTTCTTTTTTTCTCTCAAACTCTCTCTCAATCTCACGTCTCTTCTCCCATCTTTCTTTCCTTTTTTTTTCTCTCAAACTCTCTCTCAATCTCACGTCTCTTCTCCCATCTTTCTTTCCTTTTTTTTTTCTCCCAATCTCTCTCTCAATCTCACATCTCTTATCCCTTCTTTCTTTCCTTTTTTTTCTCTCAAACTCTCTCTCAATCTCACGTCTCTTCTCCCATCTTTCTTTCCTTTTTTTCTCTCTCAATCTCACGTCTCTTCTCCCATCTTTCTTTCCTTTTTTTTCTCTCAATCTCTCTTTCAATCTCACGTTTCTTCTCAATCTTCTTTTGGAAAAACCACAATCTCTCTCTCTCTCTCTCTCTTCTCTCTCATCTTTCCTTTTTCTTCTCAATCTCCTTTTGGATTTTATCATTTGTATATAATAATATATATTATATACATATATACACATATATGTAATAACATATATATATATATATAGTATACAATATATATAATATATAAATACTATGCACATGGATGAACTGGTTCGAAACGGTTTGAGACAGGCTTGGGTTGACTGAGTTAAACTGATATGGGTTGAGCTGGGTTGGGCCAGAACTGGCTTGAACTGAGTTGACTGGATTGACTGAAATTAACTGAGTTTTTTCTCTCTATCATTTCATAAGCCATTTCCACTGTCAATTTGCATGAAATTTTCCGATGACCTCTATTGTGACACCCCAATTCTGTACTATTCGGAATGGTGTGATGAACCGCTAACAAACCAACGGTTCAACCAGGATCTCGAGTAGGCAATATCTGTATTATCTAAACTCCCATACATCCATAATCATAATCAGAGTAAATACACAATAGCGGAATTCTTATAGTAAAACGAACTGAGAATCTACTGTGATATTAATAATTAAATAGAAAATTATTTTGTATCAACTGAGACATAAGTAAATATCAAATACAAGTCTTTAATAAATCCAAATAAAGAAAACTAAAAAATATCTAATCGAATACACATGAGTTGCACTCGCAAGAGGAGTCATGTGTATCTACTTCAGCTTCAACCTCCATTGCTGCTACGATCCCGTACACTGGAGCATTTACATAGTCTTCCACTGTGAAACCTGCATCATCAACTAAAATATTCGACGTCGAGGGGGTGAGCACACATCATGGCTCAGTGAGTAAACAAAACAATGCAACATTACATATGCATGCAATCAATTAATATCTTTGGTCTGGTTTAAATTTTGCAATATGCAATAGAAAGGTTTAGGTAGTCAAAGGTCGCGTTTATTGACCCTGCCTCTATACACAAGTGTGTGACGCCGCCCCAAGGTAACGTTTATCGTCGACTCACAAGCACCCAATCATGAACATTATATAACAAAGGTTAACGTTTATTGCTATATAGTGCCATACCAATACGTAAACCCCTGTTAGCGAGAGCTACAAACTGGGCTTGCAACTAACCAATCCTAATGCCAAACAGTGTATCCAAGGCCTCACCCCAGCATCCCTCAGAATGTCCATAGAGATAGAGCTAAGGCCCCCCGGTAGAGTCAGAGACTACAAGGACCGAGACCACCTCCCCTGATATTCTACGACATAATAGTTTTGCTAAGTAATGGCGATACGATGATGCTAATGCACAAGACTTGAGTTAGAGATAGAGCTAAACTGTTGAGACCCGCCAAAGGTTAATGTTTATTGACGTCATCATCACACCTCCCCTGATACTCGGTCGCATCAAGTATACTAACCACACACATACAATCACATGCCTATTCCTATCATCATCATTATCATCATGTTATAAACAATAAAATAAATATGCATGAACAAGTAATTGAAATATTTGATGACATGTTGTATGCACATTACAAACATAGTCGCATAAAATCAAGCATGGCATCGGACTCAAGAAAATAGAAAATAGTTTGTTATTAACCAACTAGTTTAGAGTTCTGTTTCCTCACCTTAGCTTGTTAATAGATACTTTTCCAAGCTTTAGAATCACCTTTATATTGTTATTATATTGCTAGAAGACCTAACAAAGTCGATAGAATTTAATTAGAATTTATTCTGAATTTAAAAACCATTCTATTAACTGAGGGTTGGAATCATGATCGACCCTGGGTGCGACCCTCCCCAAACTCTGAACTTCCCGAACACTGAGGGTCGATAGTTAGGATCACCTAGGGTCGGATGGTCATCGACCCTCGGTGCGACCCTCGGTGTACTTTGGTCGATTTCCCTCTTTTAGTCTATTCTTCGTGCTTGGGATCCTATGGCTTGCTCCTACATTCCATTCTACATTCATTCCACGGTCTGAAACCATGAATCATCCACCTAAAATAGCTTTCATACATTCTCCTATGGTTTCCCATGAAAACCTAACCATAGGTTGATGGTTTGGGTTTCTCCGAGATCACTTTCTCATCAATATCTAACCTAAGGTCTGTAGAAACTCATGGAATTAGTATCCACACCTGAGAAGAATACTCCTTCGTTGCAACTCTTTTTTTGGCTAAAATCTCTTCCTTGCTTCTCTTCTTCCTCTTTTCCTTCTCTTCTCTTTCTCTCAATTCAATTAAGGTTGTGAAAGGAGTGAATGAGGCTTAGGGAAGTCCTTTAAATAGAGTAAGAACATCCTAAAATAAGTCCCTTTGAGATTAGGAAAGAATCCAAATTAAAAATTAGGAAATTTCCTAATTTCAGTTTCGGAGGCAACTGGGGGTCGATGGGAGGGTCGATGATCCCGTCGACCCTAGGTTTCTAATGAGTCCGACCCTCCCTTCAAAACTGAGGGTCTGACTTTCTGTTTTGGGGGGGATCCGACCCTACTTGGCTGGGTATGTGACCCTCCCCTTAAATTAAGTGTTTTTGGGTCGATTTGTTACCTGGGATCTCGATCTCCTTCACGCCCTTGGTCCATTTGGCTCGACCATGATAGATAAACCTGGTTCAAGGTGGTAAGACCGGGTTAGATTGACACGGGTCTTACAACTCCCCCCTACTTATAAAAATTTCATCCTCGAAATTATACGTACCTTCTGAATCAAATAAGTGATGGTATTGCTTTCGCATAGCATTTTCTTCTTCCCATGTAACTTCTTCCATGTCTCTACTTTTCCATGTGACCTTAACATAATAGATATATCGGTTGCGTAGACGTTGAACCTTTCGGCTGGTGATTTCTGTTGGTGTTACTTCGAATGTCAAATCATTAGTCAAATCCGGTAAATCTACTGTCAACACGTGCGTTGGATCCTTGACATACTTCTTCAATAGGGAAATGTAAAATATGTCATGCAAACTTGACATAGATGGTGGTAGTGGTAACTGATAAGCCACTTTACAATGCTTAGCTAGAATTTCATACGGCCCGACATATCTTGGACTTAGTTTCCCTTTTTGTCCGAACCTTTTCAATCCTCGCATAGGCGATACTTTCAAGAATACTTTATCACCCACGGCGAACTCCAGATCTCTGCGTCGAGTATCTGCATATTGCTTCTGACGGTTCTGAACTGTTCTTACTCTTTCCTTGATAATGTCGACCACTCGGCAAGTCTCTTCAACAAATTTCTGGCCCAACAATACTACGTTCTCCAACTTCATTCCAAAACAAAGGAGTTCGACAGTTCCTGCCATACAGTGGTTCATAAGGTGACATCTGTATAGTAGCCTGATAGTTATTGTTATAAGCGAACTCGATCAATGGTAACTTTTCATCCCATGATCCTTTGAAATCAATTACACATGCTCGTAGCATATCTTCTAGAATCTGAATTGTACGCTCTGACTGTCCGTCTGTCTGTGGGTGGAATGCAGTACTGAACTTCAACACTGTACCCATAGCCTATTGCAATCCTTCTCAAAACTTGGAAGTAAATCATGGATCTCTATCAGACACAATGCTTTCTGGAACACCATATAACCGAACAATATTATTCACATACAGCTTTTCTAACCTTTCCAGTGTATACTAAGGTCATATAGGTATGAAGCGAGCTGTTTTAGTCAGACGGTCCACAATCACCCAAACTGCATCAACTACTCGAGGAGTCAGTGGTAGTCCCGTGACGAAGTCCATATTGATGCAGTCCCATTTCCATGCTGGTTTCGGTAATGGCTGTAACAGTCCTGCGGGTCTTTGTCGTTCAGCTTTTACTTTCTGACAATTTAGGCATTGAGACACGAAGTTGGCCACATATGCTTTCATTCCTCTCCACCAATATAGTTTCTTTAGGTCATGATATATTTTTGTACTTCCAGGATGTATCGAATAAATGGTGGTATGGGCTTCTTTCATCAGTTGGTGTCTAATGTCCATACTTTTTGTTTCAGGTACACATATTCTTCCTTTGTATTTCAGTACTCTCTCTTCGTCCAAGGTGAACTCAGGATTAGTCCTACCTTTCTCGATATCTTCTTGTACTGTTCTCAGATAAGGATCTGATTTGATAGCTGTTTTCACTTCATCCATTATGTCCGGTATAATCTTCAATGCAGTAAACATGTTCAAAAACTGATGAACAAACCCTTGGTTGGCTGACTCATCCGTCGTCTATCACATATTGCTCATTGTCGTGATTGAATACCATTCCGGTAGTACACATTGCTGCAGTTGTGTTAACCTCTCCTTGCGATTTTATCATTGCCTTTCTGCTTAACGCATCCGCTACTACGTTCGCTTTTCCCGGATGATACTGGATATCACAATCATAGTCTTTCAATAGTTCCAACCATCTTCTTTGTCTCATATTCAATTCCTTCTGATTAAATAAATAAGTAAGACTTTTATGGTCCGACTTAATCTGAAATTTCTCTCCGTATAGATAATGTCTCCATATCTTAACAGCACGTACTACTGCCGCTAACTCCAAATCGTGGGTGGGGTAATTTTTCTCATGTATCTTCAATTGTCTCAAGGCATAAGCAATTACTTGCTCTCCTTGCATAAGCACACATCCTAGTCCCAGTCCCGACGCATCAGTGTATAAAGTAAATGTCTGTCCGGAACGGGAATAGTCAAAATCAGAGCGGATATCAATCTGGTCTTCAATGTTTGGAAACTCTTCTCACATTTATCCGTCCACACAAACTTTTCACCTTTCTTAGTCAGACTGGTGAGAGGTACAGCAATCCGAGAATAGTCTTCTACGAATCTCCGATAATAACCAGCGAGACCCAGAAAACTTCTAATTTCTGAAACGCTCTTTGGTGCTTCCCACTTTACAATAGCCTCGATCTTGCTGGGGTCCACTTTGATTTCTTCAGCGGATACTACATGGCCTAATAAGGCGACTTCACTTAGCCAAAAATCACACTTTGAAAATTTGGCATATAGCTTCTCTTTCCTTAAACGCTATAGGGCAGCGTTTAGGTTCTTGATATGAGTTTCTTCATCCTTGGAGTATACCAATATATCATCAATAAATACTATAACCGACGTATCCAACATATCATGGAAAACCCAGTTCATTAGTTCCATAAAAGTTGCTGGTGCGTTTGTTAATCCAAAAGACATGACCAAGAACTCATAATGTCCATATCTGGTCCGAAAAGTTGTCTTCGGAATGTCACCGTCTTTAATCTTCAACTGATGATAGCTTGATCGAAGATCAACCTTAGAAAATACCTTTGCTCCTTGCAACTGATCGAACAAGTCATCGATCCGAGGTAGTGGATATCGATTCTTGATTGTCAGTTTATTCAACTCCCGATAGTCGATGCATAATCAAACGCTACCATCCTTCTTCTTCACGAATAACACCGGCGCTCCCCATGGTGATATACTGGGTCGAATATAACCCTTGTCCAGCAGTTCCTGTAGTTGCACTTTCAGTTCCTTCAGTTCAGTAGGAGCCATTCTGTAAGGTGCTTTTGATACTGGTGCGGCTCTAGGTACAAGGTCTATCACAAACTCTGTGGCTCGGTCGGGTGGTAATCCTGATAGTTCCTCTGGAAATACGTCGGGATAGTCCCGCACGACTTCAATATCTTCCATTTGTGGTGCTTCCTTGGTTTGGTCGACCACTGATACTAGATACCCGACTGCCCACCTTTTCAAGGCACTTCTTAGCCTTTAGTGCTGAGAGTATGAGCTTGCGTCTACGGGGAAGTTTGGTTCCTGAAAAACTAAATTTTGCTCCTTCTTTGTCTTTAAATGTTAGCTTCTTTTCGGCGCATAATAGGTTTGCAGAATGCCGAGCTAACCAGTCCATTCCAGATGACGTCAAAGTCTGCCATCTCAAGTTGTATCAAGGTTGCATCTAAGGTTTTCTCGCCAATGAGAACTGGACATGGTCCATAGCCTTTCTCTAATTCTACTTCTAACCCCATCGGTAACCGTACAAGTAATTTGTAGTCTAATGTTTTAATGGGTAAGTTTATCTTCTTTCCGAATGACATAGATATAAATGAATGAGTAGCTCCTGAATCAAAGAGTACTCTGGCGGGTACGCCATTTATAGGTACGATACCTGTGACCACATCGGGTGATGCGGCAGCATCCTCAGATGTAACAACATATACCTGTCCCTGATGGAACTGCTTCTTGGGCTTAGGGCACTCCCTTGCCATATGTCTCGGTTAGTTGTAGTTAAAAAACTTTGGGCCTTCAGAATTTGGCTTTGGCTGATGTTGAGCTGCTGGAGTAGTCCTAGTTGCAGCAGTAAAGCCTTGAGCACGGAAGGGTTTAAATGTCTTGTTGTTCCCTCCGTTGTAAGTATTTCCAGCTGGCCTTTTGATACCCCGGTTCTGTGTGAAATAACTCTCCTTCTGGCTCGATTCAATAATCCGAGCTATTTGGACAGCTTCATTATAAATCTTCTTTTCTAAGCCCAGAACGTGCTCTCTGATGCTTCCTCTCAGTCCCGTGACGAACCTACGGGTTTTGGTGTCTTCTTCCTGCATACTAAGTGGTGCGAAGAAAAACAGCTCTTCATAACGCTATTGATATGCATCCACTGACATTTGTCCCTGATATAGACTCAGGAACTCCTTCTCCATAAAATCTCTGAACTTCGTGGAAAATATTTCTCAAAGAAAGCTTCTTTATAAACAGCCCAAGTCAGTTGGGCGTGCTTGGTCAGTAAGTAAGCCCTGGCTGATTTCCACTAATGATGTGCGTCACCCTTCAGCATGAAGGTGGCACATAATACTTTTTCTTCCTCTGTAAAAGTCATCATGAGGAAATTTCTCTCCATCTCGTCTATCCAATGTGCTGGCCATAATGGATCAGACGGTTTACCTTTAAATTCCCTGGGCTTCATCTTCAAAAACCTCTCAACCAGTCGAGAGTGATCCATCTGATTTTGGGGGTATGCCCCAAACATAGGGGGTGGATACTGATAATTAACCTGAGCTACTTCCGGTCCAGGTACTGGAATTTGTGCAGTAGGTTGTTGAGGTGTCTAACTTGCTGGGTGGTTACCCACCGGTGCTGCCTTGGCTTGTCCCGTCCGCATGGGTGTAGCATGAGCAGCCCGGAACATGATTCCCATTGCAACCTGTATTTGAGCTGTGCGTGTTGCATGCATTTGCGGCTGCTGAGCTAGGTTCATAACTACGGTTGCTAGTTCCGGTGGTGGAGGTGGCAAATTTATAGGATTTGCCTGATCTGGATTTCCTGAGACAAGTACATTCTCCTGGCTAGTTTCCTCCACAGGTGGTGGTGGTGGAACTACATTTCGGCTCTGTCTGGTTACTCTTCTTCCAGACATACTTTTCTTCTGAGATGGGTGGTGCCTGAAAATCATCCAAAATAAGTGAGAAATCATTGATATTCCATGTAGGCACGTTAACCGATGTAAACTTTCAAATTTCAATTCATTTTATAAAGAAATACTGTCTTTTCTATGTAGGGTCGATGGTATGTCCGACCCTTAGTATCCGACCTTGGGAATAACCTGTTCTTCCCGAGATCTGAGGGTCGATGTGAGGGTCGATGGGTGCCGACCCTCGGACCCTTAGTTTTCGTCGATTCCCGAGAGCCGAGGGTCGATGGGAGGGTCGATCCGAGGGTCGATGGTTCTGGTCGAATTGTCCGACCCTCAAACCAAAAATCAAATTTTTAAGATCCGATTTTGAGTCATTTCTTATTATTTCCCTCCCGTTTCGACTTGTCTCTCCCCTCTGAGTTGCTAAAATGCCATTCCACTGTTTTGGTCGGTTTGAGTCCAGGTTTCGACGTCCACGTCATCCATACAGGTATGTTCTCCCATTTTCACCTGTTTTTAGGTTTTCTTTTCTAGGTTTTTGCTCATTTAACTGGTATTCTTCAAATTAAACTTTTTCCAACCGTAGAAATTCGATTTTTATTGGGGGCTTTTGTTATCGGTGTCTCAAGGAACGAAAGCCCTCAAAAATTTTTGAGTTTCATCGGTTGGTTATCGAGAAACTTGGATTTTTTTCTCGTTTGCCCTAATTTGTCAGAATTTTTTGATTTCTTGAAATTTCTTCAAATTGGTCTTCGTTAGTTCCAATTTCCTACTGTGTGAGTGTCGTAGGCTATGTTGGAACCTTCGTAAGTCCTCCTGCCCGCGTGTACGGGTGAAAAGTGAGGCTTTTGGCCAATTTACGTCGTTAAAATATTAAATTTTGGATTTTTATCCTATTAACTCCTTGTCTCCCTTTTTCTTTCTTATCTGCAGATACCATGGCTCATACCAAGATACCCAGAGTTCGTGATCCGCTTCGCTTCCACTCCAATGAAGCCGAGGCACAGTATGCCGACTATGCTCGTAAGAAAGTGGAGGGTGGTCGTATGGTAAACTTGGCTGAGCTAGCCTTGTTCAACGTAGAGAGAGAATTTGGTGATATGGGGTGGCTCCCTGTCATCACTTACGACGCGTGCACATGTCCGGATTTGGTGCGTCAGTTCTATTGTAATCTCCAGGTGGTGGGGAATTACAATGACGTTGAGCATGGTCAAGAGTTGCGCATCACCAGCTATGTTAAAGGGGTGCACATTTCATTTGACTATCGGCAACTGGTCGATCTGCTGGGCATTCCTTATGATGGCCCCATGGTGTACTGTGCGCCTGGAGAGCCCCAGTTTGTTTCCATGGAGATGAGGGCAGAGATCGACAATCAGCTGCTACGACCTGATCGCTGGCAGATGAGAGCCTGTTACATGCGTCCAGCTCCACGGGTCTTCTGCAAGATTATCCAGCATAATCTGATTCCGCAGAGTGGGCACTATGAGAGGGTTTCTCAGCTGACCCAGTTTCTGATATATAGTATCTGCACCAGACAGCCAGTTTGTCTTCCCTACATCATCATGCGGACCATGATTAGTGCTACATTGTCCGGTCATAGGGGTAATCTATCCTATGGACGTATGATTACTGTTCTACTGACCCGCCTGGGGGTTGACTTGGTAGATGAGAAGATTCAGGAGAAGACCTTCTCGTCGCCTCTAGATTGGGAGCTTATTTGCAAGATGGGCATGCGGGATGCCCAAGTCAGTGATGAGGAGAGGAACGAGATGGTACGTCCTCACACTCGCATTGAGATGGCTGACGTTGAGGCCGCTGCTGCCACTGCTAGAGCTCATGAGGATCCTATCGATGATGACGACCGTATGTATATGGATGTCGACTCGATACCACCGCCTTCACCTACGCATGCGGCTGGAGTTGGTACTTCTTCTACGGCGGATCCTGTACCTGAGACTGGTCCTTCTCATGCGGCTGGTCCTTCACGCCCACCTTCTGATATGATGGAGATGCTGCAGGAGATCAGGGAGGCTCAGCGCAGATCTGATCTGAGGATAGAGGAGTTGTTAGACGCTCAGCGTGTGAGAGTGGATGAGCTGCTAGCCGTCCAGCGCATATAAGACACGCGGATGAGAGAGCTCGTAGAGGTTCAGCGTGCGACTGATAGGAGGGCAGCCGATCTTACAATTAGTCTACAAACGACCTAGACTCAGATAGCCTGGTTGACTAGAGTCTATGCCGAGGACTACGACAGAGACCGTGAGGCCCCGCCTCCTCCTTCACCTCCAACTTCTTGATTGTACTTTATTTTCCTTGTACTACAGAGTAACTGTCTAGGTTGTGGACTGTACTCTACTTTAGTTATGTATAAACGTTTGTTTCTCTCACATTGAATGTAAAATTGTTTCCCCTTTAATAGATGCATTATTCTCTTTTTAAATTTGGTCTCAATAATCACTTGTGCTGCTAATGTGTTAATATTACTGTTTTTACTTTTATCCTATCTCAGTTCACAATTGTCTCGAATGTATGTTAGTTCAGCGGACAAGGCCTGAGATGCTCTGATACCAAGTTATCACACCCCAATTCCGTACTATTCGGAATGGTGTGATGAAACGCTAACAAACCAACGGTTTAACCAGGATCTCGAGTAGGCTATATCGTTGTTATCTAAACTCCCATACATCCATAATCATAATCAGAGTAAATACACAATAGTGGAAGTCTTATAGTAAAACGAACTGAGAATCTACTGTGATATTAATAATTAAATAGCAAATTATTCTGTATCAACTGAGACATAAGTAAATATCAAATACAAATCTTTAATAAATCCAAATAAAGAAAACTAGAAAATATCTAATCGAATACACATGAGTTGCACTCGCAAGAGGAGTCATGTGTATCTACTTCAGCTTCAACCTCCATTGTTGCTACGTTCCCGTACACTGGAGCATTTACATAGTCATCAACTGTGAAACCTGCATCAACTAAAATATTCGACGTCGAGGGGGTGAGCACACATCATGGCTCAGTGAGTATAAACAAAACAATGCAACATTACATATGCATGCAATCAATTCATATCATTGGTCTGGTTTAAAGTTTGCAATATGCAATAGAAATGTTTAGGTAGTCAAAGGTCGCGTTTATTGACCCCGCCTCTAAAAACAAGTGTGTGACGCCGCCCGAAGGTAACGTTTATCGTCGACTCACAAGCACCCAATCATGAACATTATATAACAAAGGTTAACGTTTATTGCTATAAACTGGGCTCGTAACTAACCAATCCTAATGCCAAACAGTGTATCCAAGGCCTCACCCCAGCATCCCTCAGAATGTCCATAGAGATAGAGCTAAGGCCCCCTAGTAGAGTCAGAGACTACAAGGACCGAGACCACCTCCCCTGATACTCTACGACATAATAATTCTGCTAAAGTAATGGCGGTACGACGATGCTAATGCACAAGATTTGAGTTAGAGATAGAGCTAAAGTGCTGAGACCCGCCAAAGGTTAACGTTTATTGACATCCTCATCACACCTCCCCTGATACTCGCTCGCATCAAGTACACTAACCACACACATACAATTACATGCCTATTCCTATCATCATCATTATCATCATGTTATAAAGAATAAAATAAATATGCATGAACAAGTAATAGAAATATTGGATGACATGTTGTATGCACATTACAAACATAGTCGCATAAAATCAAGCATGGCGTTGGACTCAAGAAAATAGAAAATAGTTTGTTATTAACCAATTAGTTTAGAGATTTGTTTCCTCACCTTAGCTTGCTAATAGATACTTTTTCAAGCTTTAGAATCACCTTTATATTGTTATTATATTGCTAGAAGACCTAACAAAGTCGATAGAATTTAATTAGAATTTATTCTAAATTTAAAAACCATTCTGTTAACTGAGGGTCAGAGTCATGATCGACCCTGGGTGCGACCCTCCCCAAACTCTGAACTTCCCGAACACTGAGGGTCGATAGTTAGGATCACCTAGGGTCGGATGGTCATCGACCCTCAGTGTACTTTGGTCGATTTCCTTCTTTTAGTCCATTCTTCGTGCTTGGGATCCTATGGCTTGCTCCTACATTCCATTCTACATTCATTCCACGGTCTGAAACCATGAATCATCTACCTAAAATAGCTTTCATACATTCTCCTATGGTTTCCCATGAAAACCTAACCATAGGCTAATGGTTTGGGTTTCTCCGAGATCACTTTCTCATCAATATCTAACCTAAGGTCTGTAGAAACTCATGGAATTAATATCCATACCTAAGAAGAATACTCCTTCTCTGCAACTCTTTTCTTTTGGCTAAATTCTCTTCCTTGCTTCTCTTCTTCCTCTTTTCCTTCTATGCTCTTTCTCTCAATTCAATTAGGGTTGTGAAAGGAGTGAAAGAGGCTTAGGGACGTCCTTTAAATAGAGTAGGAACATCCTAAAATAAGTCCCTTTGAGATTAGGAAAGAATCCAAATCGAAAATTAAAAAATTTCCTAATTTCAGTTTCGGAGGCAACTGAGGGTCGATGATCCCGTCGACCCTAGGTTTCTAATGAGTCCGACCCTCCCTTCAAAACTGAGGGTCTGACTTTCTGTTTTGGGGGGATCCGACCCTACTTGGCTGGGTATGCGACCCTCCCCTTAAATTAAGTGTTTTTAGGTCGATTTGATACCTGGGATCTCGATCTCCTTCACGCCCTTGGTCCATTTGGCTCGACCATGATAGGTAAACCTGGTTCAAGGTGGTAAGACCGGGTTAGATTGACACGGGTTTTACATCTATCCCAATTTTCTATGTTAACTTTGTAGACCACTAAAAATGAGGAATATAGGAACTTGAATCACCTCATTTGAAAATAAAATGATCAACTTATGAATTTTTGAAGTTTAAGCAAACCAATTATCAAAAATTTAGCTGACCATTCTGCATGGGATCCTTCGGAGACTTCTACCCAAGATTTTCCACGTCCACTTTGTAGGACATCACAAATGAAGAACAATGGATTTGGAATCATCTGAATCCGACGTAGAACGGAAAAGATATGAAGCTTTGAAGTTCTAACGATAACTTTGCATGTAAGCTTGCATGGGGCCCACTGGTGACTTCTACCGAAAATCCTTTATGTCCACTTTGAAGAGGACTAAAAATAAGGAATAATGATACTTAAACCATATGATTCAGATGTCGGATGATCAGGATATGATGATTTGAAATTCAAACAATCCAACTTACGATAATTTGCATGAAAGCCCCTAGGATTATTTTTTGATAATTTCATAAGCCTCCCTTGTACGTATCATCCGACTAAAATGATCATATCTTCTTCATTTAATGTCAGAATCGAGCAATTCTGGTCTCATTTTGAAGATAATTCCATGACCTAGGCATCCATGCAAAATTATAACCCATGACCTTACTGTGGGACCCATTGAAAACTTCCTTAAATTCATAGACCCATTGAAAACTTTCTCGAATTTACAGTAAAAAATATAAACTTTCAATCATCTTTCTTCCTTTTGTTGTCCATATACCAACAGAACTTTGTTTAGCTGGGATGGCAAAAATGGGGTGCTTACAATTATGATTCTATGGAATGGTGTTTGTGTATACTCACATGTCATCTTTACTTTCAGTTATTATATTGTTCATGCATACTCGCTATGCTAGGTTTATATGTTAGGCATGTGATCGTTTTCGTTGGTGTGTGGAATGGGAAGGGCCTGGGGTCTTGGATCATTCCTCACACTAGTACCTTTTCGTATCACTTCTGTCTTAGCATGCTTGGTGCGAGTAGGGTATCAGGGGGAGGAAGTGGCACTGTGGTCTCCAGCCTGGCCACTAGACTCGAGACCTATCTCTATGCCATAGGGAGCTATGCTAGGATAGGGCCTATTGTGATGACATATAGGATTGGTTAGTTGCGAGCCCAATTTGTAAGCCTTCGTCAATAGGGGCTTATGTGTTGATATGGGTAGGGCATCAGGGGAAGTGTTGGTGGTGTGTGATCCAGACACTTTAGCTCTATCTCTATTCCATAGTGTGTGCATGTGGGACAACAATGGTATTTGATCCATTGGGAGGATTCACACACTTGTGTATAGAGGTGCGGTGGCCGCCAATCCTTTCTATAGCACATTGCAAACTTAAAACCAGACCATGTGAATGTTATTCATGCATGTTGTTTGTTGTATTGTTTGATTTTCTTACTGAGCTAAGTTGTGAGCTCATCCTTGTATATATACATATTTTTAAATGTTATGTAGGTTATACTGTCGAGGACTACATGGATGCTCCAGTGTATGGAGGTGCTGCTGCCTTGGAAGTGCAAGCAAGGGAGGACGAGCATGACATTTCATGCAAGTGCCCTTTCTGCGTGTACCTCTAGGATATAGATGATTTGATTATTTTATTTCAGTTAGATTTTATAAACGATGTAAAGCTATTTATTTATGTTTTGGTATTTTGAATAATTGGATAATTTATTTATTTATCAATAAAAGTACTCAGTTCATTATTATTAAGACTTCTGTTGTATTTAATCGTATTCTGATTATGGTTATGTGCAATGGTTTGTATTAGTGTACACGGTCTTATTGAGATCCTGGTGTGAACCATTGGTTTAGTGGCGGTTCACTCACACTTCTGATTTAGTCGAAATTGGGGTGTGACACTAAAAGCCATTTTATAGCGACTAAGAAAAGATAAGCTTTATCAAAATTTACTAAGTATGAGTTCTGGCTGAATGAAGTCGCTTTCTTAAGCCATGTTGTCTCTACTAAAGGAATTAAAGTGAATCCTAGCAAGATTGAAGCCATTGTGAAATGGAAAGCACCTAAGATATGTTGCCAAAATCAGAAGTTTCTTAGGTTTAGCTGGTTATTATCAACAATTCGTGGAAGATTACTCTAGAATCACCATATCTCTCACCAGTCTGACAAAGAAAGGAGAAAAATTTGTTTGGACCGATAAATGTGAAGAGTATTTCTAGACATTGAAGGCTAGATTGATATCAGCTCCCATCTTGACTATTTTGATCCCAAGACAACCATTTACCTTGTACACCGATGCGTCTGGATTTGGTTTGGGGTGTGTGCTTATGCAAGGAGAACAAGTAATTGCGTATCCCTCAAGACAACTGAAGACACATGAGAAGAACTATCCCAGTCATGACTTGGAATTAGTAGCAGCGGTACATGCTGTCAAGATATGGAGACATTATTTGTACAGAGAGAAATCTCAGATTAAATCATATCATAAGAGTCTCACTCATCTTTTTAATTAGAAGGAGTTGAATATGAGACAGAAAAGATGGCTGGAATTACTGAAGGATTATGATTGCGATATCCAGTATCATCCAGGAAAAGCTAATGTAGTTGCTGACGCACTACGCAGGAAAGCTATGACAGAATCCCAAGAAGAAGTTAGGGCAAATGATGTGGAGTGTGTCACAGGGAGAGTATTTAATTATGGTAAAGAGTAGTTCGTGATTGATATTCTGAATGAATCAACTGACCAAGGGTTTATTCATCTATTCTCAAACATGTTTGCTACATTGAAGATTGTACCTGATCTATTAGACGAAGTGATGAAAGCTGCTATTAAATCAGACCCTTATCTGAGAACGGTGCAAGAAGACCTCGAAAAAGGTAAGACTACTCCTAAGTTCACCTTGGATGTTGAAAAGGTACTAAAATACAAAGGAAGGGTATGTGTTCCTGAAAATGAAGACTTGGATATTAGACACAGACTAATGAAGGAAGCTCATACCACCACTTATTCGGTACATCCTGGAAGTACGAAGATGTATCATGATCTGAAAAAACTATATTGGTGGAGAGGAATGAAAGCAGATGTAGCTAAATTTGTGTCTCAATGCCTGAATTGTCAGCGGGTAAAGGCTAAAAGGCAAAGACCTACAGGATTGTTGCGGCCACTGCCAAAACCGATATGGAAATGGGACTGCATCACTATGGACTTCGTCACCGGGTTACCATTGACTCCCCAAGTAGTTGACGCGGTTTGGGTGATTGTAGATTGTTTGACTAAGACAGCTCGTTTCATAGCTATACGACCTCAGTATACCTTAGAGGTGTTAGCTAAGCTGTATGTTGACAATATTGTCAGATTTCATGGTGTACCTGAAAGCATCATGTCCGATAGAGACCCACATTTTACCTCAAGGTTTTGGGAAGGATTACAAAAGGCTATGGGTATAACATTGAAATTTAGTACTGCATTCCATCCTCAGACTGATGGACAGTCAGAACGTACCATTCAGATTTTAAAAGATATGCTCCGAGCTTGCGTAATTGATTTCAAAGGATCATGGGATGAGAAATTACCATTGATTGAGTTCGCTTATAACAATAGCTATCAAGCGACTATACAGATGTCACCCTATGAAGCACTGTACGGTAGGAAGTGTCGAACTCCTTTATTTTGGAACAAAGTTGGAGAACGGAGTATTGTTGGACCAAGTTTATTGAAGAAACTTGTCGAGTAGTCGACATTATCAAGGAAAGAGGCCGAACAGCTCAGAACCGCCAGAAGCATTATGCAGATAATCGACGTAGAGATCTCGAATTCAACATAGGTGATAAGGTATTTCTAAAAATATCTCCTATGCATGGTTTAAAAAGGTTTGGACAGAAGGAAAAGTTGTGTCCCAAGTATATTGGACCTTATTAAGTTCTAGCTAGACGTGGGAAGGTAGTATATCAGTTAGCACTACCCCCATCCATGTTAAGTGTGCATGATGTATTTCATATCTCATTACTGAAGAATTACATCAGAGATCCAACACACATCCTAAGAGCAGATCCACCGGGTCTAACTGATGATTTGACATTTGAAGTAGCACGAATCGAAATTACCAACCGGAAGGTTCAACGTCTACACAATCGTGACATTTACTATGTTAAAGTTACTTAGAGGAGCCAAAACGTGAAAGCGATCACATGGGAAGAAGAGAATGCTATGCGAAGCAATATCCTCACCTTTTCGACTCGGAAGGTATGTGTAAATTCGAGGATGAAATTTATATAAGAGGGGGGAGTTGTAAGACCCGTATCATTCTATTCTGGTCTTACCACCTTGTATCAGGTCTTCCTATCATGGTCGGACCAAGCAGACCAAGTGCGTGAAGAAACCACAAGGCTAGGTATGTAATTCAAACCATAAATAATCTAATTGAGACATGTGATCGCATACCTAAACAGGTGTGGTCGACCACACCTCAGAATAATGAGACCACTGGAGTCTGGGACGTGTGATCGCAGATTTGGGATGTGTGGTCGACGGATCTAGTGACCCCATGTGCGACCACACAATGGTATAATTGACTCCAAAATTAGGAAACCTTCCTAATCTAAAGGGGGTTCTTTCCTAATCAAAGTAGGACTCTATATGGAGGGTTTTCCTTTATATATAGGACGTCCCTTAGCCTCTTTCATTCTTTTAGAACTCAAACTGAAAAGAGAGAAAGAGAGGAGGAGGAAGAGAAGGAGAATTGAAGAGGAAGACTAAGAGAATGAATTTTAAAGAGTGCTCTGATTCTTCAGCAAGTTTAAGGTATGAAAACATCCTCTACATTACTTGAATGCCTAGAATAAATCATGGAAGAAGTATTGATTCAAAGTAGGATCTCAACCATGAGACCCATAGACGGAAACTCAAAGGAAATCCATGAAGAGTAGGTTAGAGTAGATAATTGTGAAAAATACAAAATTAAGGTCATAGATCAATCATAGGAAGGACCTTAGTGATAGTTCAAGGAATCAAATCATGAAGGGGTTAGACGGAGAATGAAAGTCGACCAAACACTCGTGTGGTCGTAGCTATGGTCGACCACAAGAGGCACATGTGTCGACCACACGCCCTCGGGAAGTTTCCAGGGAGGGTGTAGTCGCATGTATGTGGTCGCATGATATGTGACCACACGTATCGACCACACACCATGTGGTCGCAGAAACTGAGACCACAGGTGCAGCCACACCTGCGACCACTCAACTTCTGGAGGTCTGATTGGTTCCAGATGGGACATTTAAACACTGTAATTAATGAATATGAACTCTAACTTAGAATCCATAAATTTATTAGGTTTTCAAGTGGTCCAAAAGTGATTTACAAAGCTTAGAAGAGGAATAACCAATGATCAAAGGTGAGGGAACAAGACCTAAACTAATTGGATAATAATAAACCATTTATTTTATTGAGTCCAATGCCATGATTGATTCTATGCTTGTATGCTTGTAATGTGCATCTCACATGTCATCCAATATTCCTGCTATTACTATTCATGCATATTTAATTTCGTTTATTTATAACATGATGATGATGATGATGCTAGGAATAGGCATGTGAATGTAAGTGTGTGGTTGGTGTGTTGGATGCGAGTGGAGCATCAGGGGGAGGACGTGACATGGTGGTCTTTGACCTCTCCACCAGACTCTAGCTCTATCTCAACTCAAGCCTTGGCCACTATCATTATCGTATCGCCATTACCTTAGCAGAACTATTACGTCGTAGGGCATCAGGGGAGGTGGTCTCGGACCGTGTGGTCTCTGACTCTGCTGGGGGGCCTTAGCTCTATCCCTATGGACTTATTGAGGGATGCTGGGGTGAGGCCTTGGATACACTGGATGACATTTAGGATTGGATAGTTGCGAGCCCAGTTTGCAAGCCCTCGCCAATAGGGGCTTACGTGTTAATATGGGTAAGGCATCAGGGAAAGTGTTGGTGATGTTTGATCCGGACCCTTTAGCTCTATCTCTATTCCATGGTGGGTGCGTGTGGGATGGCAATGGTGTTTGATCCATTGGGCGGATTCACATACTCGTGTATAGAGGTGTGACGGCCACTAAACCTTTCTATAGCACATTGCAAACTTAAAAACCAGACCAAAGATATGAATTGAATGCATGCATATGTTTGTTGCATTGTTTTGTTTGCTCACTGAGCCGTGATGTGTGCTCACCCTTTCGACGTCGAATATTTTTAGCTCTTGATGCAGGTCCTACTGTTGAAGAATATATGAATGCACCGAAGTATGGACACGTTGCTGCGATAGACGTAGAAGCTGAAGAAGATGCGCATGATTTGCCGTGCGAGTGCAACTCATGTATTTTTTATTAGCGTAGTTGTTTTGTTATGGGAACATGTAATTGATTATTTTACTTTATTTTATTTCTTGTGGTATATTAGAGATAATTGGATACTTAATTATGCTATCACTGTCAGATACTCAGTTCATTAGTATTAAAGACTTTTTGTATTGTTTATTTACTCTGAATTTGCTTGTGGGAGGTATCTGGTTTAATCGAATGGGCACGACCTATACAAGATCCTGGTTGAACCGTTGGTCTTTGAATGGTTCATCACACCATTCTAGTTGGTTCAGAATTGGGGTATGACACATTAACTGAAACAAACCTTAAGAAAAAGGATACTTTCAAAAAGATTTGTTTCCCTATCGTGCTCTTAGCGATGGAGTGTCAATCCGGAGGTGCGGATTGGCCCTGCTAGTGTGCGAATCCCGTTTCCTTTTTTCCTTCTCTTCCTCTTTTTTTTTTCTCTTCTTCTTCTTCCTGGGCGGTAACTAGAGAGGCATCTCTCTCTCTCTTGTTCTTTTCTTCTTCTCCTTTCTTCTTTCTCTTCTTCTTTTCTTTTTGGTCGTGCGTCAATCTTTTTCTCAATTTCCCTTGTCATTTGGATTGAGAGAATGAAAGTAAAATCTCTTTTGATTCCAAATTGGTAAGCATGGGTGAGCAAAGATGGAAAGGAGATGATTCTCCTCCTTCTCTTTCCATTCTAGGATCAATCAAAGATGTCTTACCATGATTAGAATCCATACTCAGTCAGTCATGGAGGGAGAAGACCAATTTTGAACCGTGAGTCCACTTTCAGTCGGTTTCCAACTCGATTCTCCACCCAGGGGGTGTGGCTAGACACATGAGGTCAGTAATCGACCGCACCTCCTCTGCCTAGTGCCGGACCTCATTTGGTCGGCCAGTTTTTAGGTTCAAGTATGCCAGGCTTTTGGGGTGCATTCGAGCTGGGTCCAAGAATTCTTCTAATGCATCCTTGTGCACTCCAGTGACATAAGAGGGTCAAGGTAGTGGCCCAATGTCACCACACAATTATGCCTTCGTCTACAGACGCATAGATATGAGTAGTTCATACTTGGGAAGACCCGCAATATGCCCAAAATAGATGTATCGTAACGGGATTTGGGCATGGGTCTTACACCTGGTGAAGCCACAGGTCTCCTATATAGACAGTGATAGAGCAAAGGTCTGGCCAATAACACTCCAACGAACATTGCCACCACCTCCCTCTTATCCCTTATCCATACCTACACCTGACCCCCTATTGGAGAGGGTCGCATACATGGGTAATTCCACTAACCAATACTACATGTCATCATATGCACCCCTCTCACACTCCCAGTAGAAATCCCAGACCGTCCATCATCCCCTAGACACTGTCATCCCACTAGGGTATGAGAACAATAAATGACAAGGGTAACCTAGTAAGTCAGATCTTGCGGTCCTCGATCGTTTCACCACTCCCCACAAAGCACAAACATCACACATTCACAACAATCATAATTAGATGCAAATGCATGCAAAAGCAGTTATTGGATGACATGTTATTAGAATCAATCAATGCAATATAGACAAACGTATAATCAGAAACACTCCTAAATTAAGTCAGGGTTATGTTTCCTTACCTGAAATACCATCAACACTACAATTCTCAGTAAGTGAGTTGTTCTTGGTTACGCACGTGTCACCTAATATGTAAGTTATATCATTAGTTACAATGTGTATTAGAATTGGCTTGATACAGGGTTTCCTGGGACCAACCGGTTGCAACATCCGGCTACAACAGTTTCACGGCCGGTTGCTCTTGAGAACAGCTATGTTTCCTACTGGTCACAAATCTGACTGTTGCAGCCATGTGACCGGTTCTGCAGCGGGTTACATTACCAAAACTTCCTGAGTATGTCTAGTCGCAAGTCTGGTGGCAACATCTTGTGGCTAGTGGTAGCGACCAGACCTTCCCCGAGAAGTTGGTATGAGTATTTTGCCCATCCGGATGCACAAGTTTTGCCTTTGGGAGCTCCCTCCGAATCCAATTACAGACTCTTGTTGTGGAAATCTATCAATAGAATCAGGTCTAGCATTAGACGGTGTCAATCCTATTCTAGGCTTAGTGAGGTTAATTAGGGATACACCTCTTAGGTTTAGGGCTTATTATCTTGGTTCTTATCATGGGTGGACTCGAGATAAAATCTGAGTTGAATTTAATGTAATCTTCCTATGTATTCAGCCATTAATGGAGAGCAACTCCATTAAGGTTGGAAATCTAAGGTTTCCTTGCTAGGAAACAATTAATCACAATTAACTCAATGCAAGATAGTATAGAGCTTACTGGCGGTGTTTTTCGAACGAGTGTGTGATGGTGTCAAATAGCGCCGGCAGTTATCCAAGGTTTCTCTCCCTTCTCAGCTCCCTCCTACTTCCTTTAACCTTCCTTTCTCTGAGAATGCGTTAGAAATTCCTTGTAAAGGATACGTACTCTAAAAGAGAGGGTTTTGAGGGAACTTAGATTGCTTGGACTCTCCCTCTTGAAGTGAAACTCCTTGAAGAGTTGGAAACTAAAAGGAGTTGCCAAGTGGCAAGCTAAGAAGTCCTAAGAGGGTTCTATATTCCCTCAACCAACTCCAAAGTGGTTTGGGGTGAGGTGAGACTCATTGGGTTCGTCCTTGGGTCCAGGGAATATTCCCACTCAAGTTCTACAATGAAGTCTTGAATTTCCCATTCGCAGGTAGGCTTTTTGGTTTTTCCGATCGCAAGATCTGGTTGGAATAGATTTGGGATCTTCCAACCGGTGGCTATGACCGATGCCCAATTTAGTAGGACTAAAACACATAATTTTTACTTGTTCACTAAAATAGTTTGTAACTAATTCGAGCTACTCTTCAAGTCATCATTGGACCGGTTTTGTCAGTGGTGGAAAATCCTGGCAAGGTAAGAAAATCCAAGTTAGGCCTGGTTTTCTTGGTGCTGGTTTTACATATCCTTTCAATTTGACGTCTCAAATCATCATATCCATATCTGAGGGCTCAGATCCACCCTTTACAAAGGGATCTGTCCCATTGAACAGATGCACCTTTATGATCTAACGGCTTGGATTAACTGATCCTAATCCAAGCATCGAGATCGCAACTTTTACAAAAGGATCTATCCCATTGAACAGATGTGACTTCACGATCTAATGGCTTGGATTAATTGATTTTAATCCAAGCGCATTGAGATTAAATGCCTTTTATAAGGATGCGTCCCTTTAAATAGACAAGTCTATTCACCAACGGATCCAGTTCGATCATACAGGTTAAACAGTATCTGACATAAACCAAAAAAACAGCTCATCCAAAAATATATATCTCGACCGGCTCGGTTTGGCTCGGGGCATGTGTGGAAAGCAACCCAGAACCAACCCGAACACAATGCAGGAGGGATTCTTCCCTTGGATTAACTGATCCTAATCCAAGCATTGAGATCGAAACCCTTTTGATAAGGATGTGTCCCTTTGATTAGTCTATTCACCAATGAATCCGGTTCGATCATACGGGTTAAACCATATCCGACATTAACCAAAAACACCTCATCCAAAAATATATATCTCGACCGGCTCGGTTCAGCTCGGCGTGTGTGTGGAAAGCAACCCGGCACCAACCGGAACACAAAGGACGAGGGATTCTTCCCTCGAAATAACCCTATCCCTTATAATTCCCATAACAATATATAAGGTATCCCATAGTCTTTTTTACTTCCCATGTGAGACAAAAGAATGAGACCTACCATGCTTAAAGTACTACCAAGGGTCTTAGGTTCTAACTTCACTAGCTTCACCTCAAAAACCTCTCAAGCCATATACCAAATAAAACAAAACAAACACCTTTTTGTTATTTTTGAAACTTTATTTTTTCTAAAAGCATTTAAAGTATAACGTTTCCCCAACAGGATCATTTCTAGCTGAACATTTTACTCATTTTATTTGGTTTCAGATATCCCACGTTACTCTAAGCCCTCCAACAAGACTAGATCATTATTGTCTGTGCTAGATAAGTCAAAGCTTGAAGGGGCATTGCCGCCATGGAAAGGGTCTTTTGCTATGTTTCTATACAAATGATTGCGAACCTATTTAACCGAATCAATTACTAATCGGTTATGGGTTGACCAGTTTAAACCAATTATTAATCGATTTAAATTCGAGATATATTACTAATTGGACCAAAATAGACCCATCATACCAAGACCAGACAGATTTACACCTTACCATAACTCTAGGAAGTTAACTCAACATGCACCATTAAAAAATCGAGGTAAAATCTGTGCATAACGGGGCCATACGGCTGATACAATTGGACTGGTTTGCTTACCAGTCCACATGGCTGAAAAGAGGAAATCAGGATCTAAGGTGTTCCAAGTACAGACGCAATGAAACCAATTCCCAAAATATAGAAATTAAAACAAATTCCAGACCAGTAAGAAGTCAAAGCCATATCTGTTCACTCTCAATTGTTCCCACAGCCCCACCCTTTTTCCGTTGCATATACTGCTCTCTGAAGGATCCAGATCTCCTGTTGGGGTATCGACACAGGAAGCTGTTCAGCTGCCGCTTAATGAGGCACAACTGGCACTCAAGGCATTCAGTGATCCAAGCATTGGTTTTCTGCGGCCGTGCAGCCCTTGTAGCAGTATCCGGGTCGATGAGAGCACATCTACATGTGCATCAATTGAATCCAACGGCCCAGATGGGGCTGCAGAGGATCCAAACCCGATTGAGTGTAAGATAAACATTTTAAACCGCAACACACCAAGAACTCAAGATCTCCCATTTCTGCAACCTCAACCTCGGATCCCTATTCCTTGGGGTTGTTGGATCATATAATAATAGTGAAAACCAGATAACCAAAATCGTGAAAATTAAATTTGAAAAACCAAATTTGAACATCCATTTCAAAAATAAAAATTCTAAAACGTAATTTATCTTCTCCTTCTGAAATAAAAAATTGTGAATCCATCTTCTCCTTCTCTGCCGCTGAAATGAAAAAGTTCGTAAAACCTAATTGTAGGTTGAGTTTCATGCAGAGAGGAACCTCCAGAACCAATGAAGAAAACCTAGGAAATCTAAAATCTCCAGAACCAATGAAGAAAACCTAGGAAATCTAAAATCTAAGGGGGAGTTGTGAACCCATTAGGGAAATCGTGAAAACCTTGGGTCAGTTGAAGGTCCTCAACTCCTGCTCCTTCTCTTTGTCACGATTCCCCCAACCCAACGGGTTCACAACTCCATCTAAGTTTTAGTATAAGAAAACGAAATCAAAACGAAAGGGGAAGTTGAGGAAGAAGAAGAAGAAGGTTTGCAGGTTGAGAAGTTGAGGTAGGCAGGGAAGATGCTCCTGCTTCTTAGATTTCATGATTTTGAAATCTCCCAATCACATTTTGATTCGATGTTTCTGCATCTCACAATCTTTATCTTAGTTGACTTCGCTTAAGAGCATTGATGAAAGGAGTGCCACCTGTCACAGATTGAGCGGAGGCTGGACAGCTTCCTGTTGATACCCCAGCAGGAAGATTTGAATCCCTCTGTAAAACCTTTGCGACTTCACGGCAGCAGTGATCATCAGAACAGGACTTGGAAAACATATGACTCAAGATTCAATATCCATGATGCTCTCACCTGCTCCCATCTCTTATCTTCATCAAGTTCATGTTTTGTTCCTGATACATAACATATTCATGGTAACATCACCAAAACCTGAGATCCTCATACTGTGATTTGGCATTGGTAATGTCTCACAGAAATTGCAAATCTGCTATCTCTGAAATGCATTAAAACCCGAACGTTTAATCTATAATCACCATTACGTTTCCATTTACTTCTATTATATAAATGAGGGTAATTGTTCCATATAATGAATAAAGAAACAGGAAGAAAACCAAGAAACGAGGTATTCTCCAGCTATAGGTAATCAAAAGAAGTCCATTTAGTTAATCATATTACCCAATCATCATGCACATTAAAAAGCTCTATTTTCATTTCATTCTTTAACAATGATCGAGTACATTATGAAATGCATACGGATACAGTAAACCTCTAGAGGGCGCCTTTGATCAACTTTGACAATCAGATCAAAGACAAAGGGCAGAACGGACCATATTGAATGGACAACTGAGATAGTCTTTCCGTGAAAAGGTAAGAGAAGCCATCCTGAAACTAGAACGTTAGATGCATGATGTTCACAGGATATTATGAAAAATACGACAATTACTTTCCAAAAAAATTCTCACTGCTACAGGCCTGAATTACTTGATAACATGGTTTAATGCCCCATGGCTCTCATGAACTCTCTGGTCTGCTTAGATTTTCTGTGAATCTTCTCAACACCATTTTACCACAATGCAACAGGGTCAAAGCCGCCACAAAATAGAGGATAGGAATTCCAACAATACAACCCCCAGACGCAAGATTAATCAGTGTCTGCAATGGAAGAGGAAGAAGTCAGTTGGGGGAAAAAAAAGGAGTCGCAGGTGCAGGCAAACTACTTTGCATGGAAAACCTTTACAAGTAAAACATAAAACATACTAATAAAATTAGTAGTATGAATTTATCATACATTGATGGGGATGGAATGGTGCAAACTTGAATCACTTCCAAATGGTGAGCATTTAGTACAACCCCAAACAGAACAGAAGACAGAACACTGAAAGTAAGCAGTAGTACAAGTAACAGAATTCTAGAACTTCTCAGTGTGGATAAGAAGCCTGGAACACCATTTGGGTCAGGTACACCCTTGAAATAAAATCTATTTTGTATAGCCTAAAGGACAAAAATGAAAATAGATTTGTAATAGAAAGATATGTCAACCATGAGCAATTCGGAGCGACTACATGCATATGCTATAAAATTGTCCAAAAAATATCCCCTTTCATAGTGATAACATGTTTATCTCACCACTTCATCTCAACTAAATTCAGAAAAATCCAATCCCAAATGTTTGGTTTTGGTTCCATGAACTTCATTGTTGCTCCCTATTTTAGACTTTTGCCAAATGTCATTGTATCTTTGCCTGTTGCTATTCCAAGAGACAAAATGGCAAACTAGACCTTTTTTAAGCTTGATATAAACAAATAATCAAAAGATGGAACAACTGAATGATACAACTGAACGATCTCAATACACAATAACTGAAAATATTCGTAATGTCAAACAAAGAGTTTGTACCAGGTAGAAAAACATGAGGAAAGTAAATTGACGCGCACTATAAACATGAGAATGGCCAGTAAGATAATATTTACCACCATTCCAGCAACCAGATGAACTACTGGAACGAATATTTGATCTGTCTTCTTTCCTTCTGCATAGCCATTGAATGCTATGACCATTGAGAATGTATGGATGGTAACAAATCCAAGAGAAATAAGTGCTGCCAAGTAGAAGATAGATCTGTCAAACACAAAGTCCAGAAACTTCAAAGGAATCAAGAAAGACACAAACCAATTGTCATTCATAATTAAAATATCCCACCTTCAATTTCAAAATAGATTTGATTAGGTTGCAAATTAAATTTTAAGATAAGCTGTTCAGTTCTTCAGAAATATGTAGCAGGGTGTAAGTAATTTAGCTAAATAGACTCATCTTCTAAAACAATTGGAAGAGATTGCAATATATAGAAGTTCAAATTTAATGGTCTTAAAAGGATATGAAATAAACATTAAAACTTGTCCTAACCTGTGAATGTAGGATGACGAAACAACCCCCAACCCATATTCCCCCCCCCCCCCCCCCCCCCCCGGCCCCCGCCCCCGCCCCCGCCCCCTTACTCAAAACTATTTAGACACGTGTCAAGATTTCATACCTTCTTCACTGTAAGGTCCACTGCTTTGGACTTTCATGCTTGTATTTTTCACGGTTTAACTCTGTTAATGATATATCTACTACAAGGGGAATGGCCCATTCACCAGGGTCCATTCCCAGTCTCGGTTGGGGGCAATCCCAAGAGATCTGGCTCCATACAAAGCAGTGTGAATAGCTAAGACTGCAGTCCTAGTCCTAGTTCTAGTTCTCCTTTACTTCTTTTTCATTGTTTATCTAGGACTCTCCTTTCCTTTTCCTTCTGTAACTAGGACTCCAACATGTGAAGTTCCTTTTCTATCTATAATTGTAACCTTTTCTACTCTATAAAGAGTGATCGATGGGAGGAGAGAAAAATAACAATCGATTCTGCTCTATTGCAAGAAGCGATCATTCCTCTCCCTTAGTTCCATCTCTTTTTTTCCCTCTCTCGGCTTTCTGGGTTTCTTATTTGTTTCTTGTTACATAGTATCAGAGCAACAAGAGAATCTCTGGTACTCCCTTATTGCTGTTTTGATAGACCTTTAGCTATCCTCATCACTACCACTACCCTTATGTGCTACTGCCACTACTAATCTGCTACTAACATGATCTACTACTGTTGATCTGCTACTGGTTATACTCCTTATGCTACTGTGATCTGAGGTGTCCTTGATCTATTGCTCTAATGCAGATCCCTTGCTGCCACAAGCTACTGTTGATTCTACTGCTGTTGTCGACACTAGTCTGATCTGCCATCATCAGATCTGCTGCGGCATTTTATGTTGGTCTGTTAATACAGATCTAGATTTCTGCTCTACTATATTGCTGATCTGCACTTCTGTTACTGTCAACATTACCTGAACTGATTTTCTGAACCTGCTGCTGAAAGTGCTTCACTACTATTATAGAGTTGTTCAGATCTGCTCAGACTTGATCTGATCTACTCTGCCCTGCTTCTACTCTGCTGCTGTCAATCTAAAAGCAGATCTGACCTTCTCTGCCTGCTGCTGATCTGTTGCTATTCTTCAGTTCTTGCTGCTGCCATCAACATTACATTACTGCTGAGAAATGTTTCTCAAATCTGATTTATTTTGTTACTGTTCTGCTGTTACTATCGAGCTGCTCTGCTACTGGTGATATCTTTCAATCTTAACTAAAGTTTTTTTTCCTAACTTCTGGTAACTATGGCTGATCCCAGATTTACATCAAATAGTTCCCATCATCATGTCCAAATTACTACTATTAAGTTATTCTAATTATCTATTATGGGCTCAGGCGGTCAGAGCCTAAATTCATTCTAAAGGGAAACTTCAGTACCTTATTGATGACCCTCCATCTAATAATTCTAAGGATGCCACGGCTATTAAAGCCTATGATGAGTGGATGCATGAAAACTCTACTCTTCAGACCTGGTTGTGGGGTAGTATTGACTCCTCCGTTGTCTCGAATGTAATTTTCATAACACTGCTAAGGCTATGGACAAACCTTATGGTTAGTTATGCTCAAGAAAAGAATATTTCTAGGATTTATGACCTTTATGAGAAGATGTTCAACTTCTCATCGGGCGATAAATCCCTTAATGATTACTACAATGGTTTCAAAGGTGTCATTGAAGAACTACAGGTTGCTTAGCCCCTCACTATAAATCTTGAACAACTTAAGGCCCAATAGGCAGAATTTTATGTGGCCAAGTTCTTTGCTATTTTTCCTTCTGAATATCAATCTGTGAAAAGTCACTTTCTAGCTAGAGAGAAGATTCTTACTCTCAATGAAACATTCTTTCGTCTTCAACGATTGGTGCCTCAAAGTAACTCCATTAATGTCAAAGATAATTCTGCTCTACATGCTGGCCATGACCGAGGCTCCTTCTCTGGTAGAGGTCGCAGGTCTAGCCAAGGACGTGGATGTGGCCCTTCTGGTCGTGGCGCTTCTAACTTTGATAAAGCCAACACGTATTGTACTCATTGTGGAAAGAATAATCATAATATTGATACTTGTTGGGATAAGTATGGCCGCCCTCAATGAGCTGATGCTCTGGCCAACTCTGCTTCTACTGATGATGCTCTTGCACTTGCTCCTGCACCTACTCCTGCTCCTGGCAGGCTTACCATGTCAAACCAGATAGAGGCATTACCTCAATAGGTTCATCAACTAGAAAAAGTAGGTCCATCCACTTTTGCTACCCTGACTCACACAGGATTTCAAAACCAAGAGGACGATTGGTGGCGGATTTGAGCACACCAGTCTCTACTACTTGGAGCATACTGGCCGACTAGTACCACTGCTACCACCTCCACTACTACTACACCACTTCAACGGCATCACCGCCTTAGCCACCACTCCCTCTCCAAGATGAAGACCCTTACACTAACTGCAAGTCTCTCTCTTACCTTGAGTGTGAAGCTTGTGAGTTAGGAAAACATCACTGCTCATCTTTTCCTGCATGTCCTGAGTCTCTTATTCATCTCCATTCTCTTTAATTCATTCTGATTTTTTGGGACCATGTCATGTCCCTAATATATTAGGTGTTCATTACTTTGCTACATTTGTGGACGATCACTGCAGGATGACCTAGCTTTATTTACTTAAGGATCGCTCTGAGTTCCTTACTATTTTTAAGGGGTTTTACAAAGAAATACAAAGTCAATTTGGTATCCATGTTTTCCGTAATGACAATGCCCTTGAATACACTCAAAATGTCCTATTTAACTTTTGTTTTGCTAATGGATGATTTATCATATTAGCTACTACAATCCCCAACAGAATGGGGTTACCGACCATAAAAATCGGCACCTTTTTGAGGTTGCTTGGTCTCTAATGTTTCACATGCATGTTCCTAAGTATTTTTTGAGTAATGCTATTCTTACTGCTTGCTACCTTATTAATTGTATGCCATCTTCTATCCTCCAAAATTTGTAAACCACACAAAGCTATCTATTGGTTGAAACAATTACCATGTGTCTGATTTGATAAATTTAGCTCTGTTATTACACACTATGGTTTCTCACCATGTTATACTAACCACTCTGTGTTTGTCCGTCATTGACCTTCTAAAGTGGTTATGCTAGTTATTTATTTTGATGATATTATTGTTGCAGGAGATGATAGATCTGGTATTTCTGAGGTCAAATCCTACTTACACAAACAGTTTCAGATGAAAGATTTGGGCCTCCACTATTTTCTTGCCATTGAAGTTATCCGCAATAGCAAGGGTATCAGTCTTTTTCAAAGGAAATATGTACTAGATCTTCTGACCAAATCTAGGTTACTTGATTAAACCAACTGACGTTCCAATGGAGCCTCATCAAAAGTTTGAGACCAGTAACAACAAATATTTTACTGATTTACACCAATATAAAAGACTTTCCAACAAACTTATCTGTCTTATTGTTACTAGAGCTAACCTATCCTTCGTTGTTGGAGTGGTTAGCAAGTTCATGCAAACTTCAAAGCAGATTCACTTGGGAAGCTTCTTGGTATTTTAAGGTACCTAAAGAAGTCTCCCGGCAAGGGACTCATTTATCTACGTCACAAGCATGTTGATGTTGTGGGGTACTCCGATGCTGATTGGGCTAGTGATAATAGTGACAAACATTCTGCAACTGGTTATTATACGTTTGTTGACGAAAATCTCGTCACATAGAAAAATAAGAAACACACTACTGTGACACGCTCCAATACTAAAGTTGAGTATCGTGCCATGGGTCATACTACTATTGAACTCATGTGGTTGAAGAACCTTCTTCAAGAGTTGGGGTTCCCAGTTGCTTAACCTATATAGATGTTTGTACCAATCAAGCTGCTATTTACATTGCTAGTAATCCTGTTTTCATGAGCGCACCAAGCACGTTGAAGTTGTTGGTCATTTTGTTCGTGATGCGGCTGCGAAGAAACTACTAGTCACCCCCTTTGACTCCTCTTAGAATCAGTTAGCTAATATCTTTACAAAGTCTTTATTCAGTCCGACGGTTCGACTGAACTGCTCCAAGCTTGGTATGGGTGATTTATATGCTCTAGCTTGACGCTACTACGAGGGGAATGGATCCATTAACTAGGGTCCATTCCCACTCTCAGTTGGCGGTAATCCTGAGATCTGGCTCGATATCTAAACAGTGTTAATAGATAAAACTGCAATCCTAGTCCTAGTTCTAGTTTTCCTTTACTTCTTTTTTATTGTTTATCTAAGACTCTCCTTTCCTTTTCCTTATGTAACTAGGGCTCCAACATGTGGAGTTCCTTTTCTATCTACAATTGTAACCTTTTCTACTCTATAAATAGTGATCAATGGGAGGAAGAGAAACATAACAATTGATTCCGCTCCACTATATCTCTCCTCCCACTCTCGGCTTTCAGTTTTCTTATTTGTTTCCTATTACAAATTCAAGTAATCCAAAAGTTACCATGGTTGAATTTTCAAAGTTTTCCTTCATATGAGAGAATTGGAGTGGGCTGAGAAACTTACCAGTTATGACATTGTAAACAAGTGATGCAGTTCAGGTTTATACAAGAAGACAAAAGAAAAAAAAAATAAAATCCAAAAAACCAAGCCAGCAATTAGCCAAAAGATCAAGCCAGCCGCAAGCCACCAATTTGAAGCCCAACCGACAGCTATTTACAGCTGTCCACAGATTGCATGCACAAGCTATTTCTTGCCTTCTTCTCCAAAGTTTTTATTTGATTTGTTTCCTAGTTTTGATTAGCATATAAGTTAGTTATGGAACAATAAGTTTACTTATTTATTTTTTGGAAACTTTCTAAAATCTGCTAAGTTTCCTTTTCTCATTCATGTTTTACTTGGACATTCCCTTGAGGAATTGGTCCTTCCATAGATTGTAACTATCCTAAGGCTATAAATATGAATAAAGGGGAAGAAGGAGGCAGACTTTTAGAAGGCCAAATTTCTGTCGAAATTTTGGTTGAGTCTCCAAGGTTGTGAGACACAACCGAAAGCTTTGATTTTCTGTTTTCTTTGTTCTACTCTAATTCCCTCAAATCATCTCTCTCTTCCCTGCTGATTTGTGACACCATTCTTACTATTCCTGTGCATTCAATATTGTGGGAATTGAAGTTTAACAATCAGGTTCTCCTATTCAGCTAGAACCAGTGGCATCATCAGAGTATAGCCTGATTTCGAAAATTCACTGCTCCTCATTCCATGGTTGGATCAACCTCAAATTTGAGTATGATAACAAGCATATACTAGAGCACTTCCCCTCCAAGTTTGAAGATCTTCCAACGGCTGGATTTTTTGATAAGTCAATTTATCTACACTATTACAATTCTGGTTTTTTCTGTTTACCTGAATTTCGATTGGGTAGGTTGTCAAAGATCCACCTTTGCAAGGATTAGGGTGATTGACTTCTAACCATCAACAAGTCCACCATAAAAAAAGATCAATGGTATTAGCTACTGACAACAAAGTAACAACTATGACAACATTAGAAAAAAAAAAAAAAGACCAAAGGGCAGAATTCATGGAAAACTCTGAGCTCTACAAGTCCAAAACTGTAGAGAATGCAAATTTCAGAGGAATATCATCCTCAGTGGCCACACCAAAGTGTAATGTTCTCATTATTGTCAACACACTAAGTTAGCAGAGTAAGAACAGATGCAGAGATGTATAGTTGGAACTATAGCTGAGTTGAACAAAAAATGATATGGCAGCAAACAGAAAGTCAAAGCAGTTGCAAGGGCTTGCGGTGATATGTCAGGTAACAGTGTCAAATGGCTAAAGAATTGGTGAGGATTAGTTACCAAAGAAAGGAAGAGTTCAGCAAGAAGAATAGCCCAATGAAGAGGAAGAAGACAATGTTCAAGTCCACAAGGCCTCAAAACTATCATTCAGACAAAGGGAAGGACAAATCTGAACGAAGCAGAAGAGGAGCTGTCGAGGCTAGGCGGTCAACCCTGAGATCATCCAGCATTTCCATGAGCAAAAAAAGTGGACAGTTGACCCTGAGATCATCCAGAACTTCCCAAGAGTTGACCTTGAGACCCTCTGGCACTTCCTAAATCATGGTTGGTGTTTTTAATGTAACACTTGCTATCAAACACCTTTTAAGTATTTTGTTGTAGCCTTCTTACCAAGCCATAATTCATAGGGAGTTTTGTCTTCATAAGGCCACAACATACACCTATTCTAAACATATATTATTATATGCACTACTTCTCCCCAGAATTTATCACCCATGTCATTTTCTATCAATATGGTCCTGGCCATCTCTTGAACTGTCCTATTCTTCGTCTCTGCAACACCATTTTACTATGGTGTTCTAGGAGCCGAAGTCTGTCTCTTGATGTCATTCTCATAACAATACTCTGCAAATTCTATCCAGGTGTATTCTCCTCCCTTGTCAGATCTCAAGCACTTGATCTTCTTCCGTGTCTCATTTTCAACTTGGTTTTTTGAAAACCTTAAACCTCTCAAGAGGCTCTGATTTGTGTTTCAAAAACATCACCAAGGTCATCCTGGAGTAGTCATCAATAAACAGAATGAAGCACCTCTCCCCTGTGATACTCTGTGCCCTCATTGGCTCACATAAATCTATGTGTACAATCTCCAACGGTTAAGTGGTGTGGTACTCCTTCGGTTTGAAAAACGCTCGTCTGCTTCCACTTCTGAGTCTCTGACAAGATGCACATATATCATTGGAGGGCTTCTTCAAAGAAGGAATGTCTCTCACAGTTTTCTTATGAGATATTTTTACTAGATTCTCAAAACTAATATGCCCCAACCTTCTATGCATAACCATGTTTCTTCTTCATGACTCATCTGCAAGTTCCTTCAAAATTTTCTAACAATGTATAGAGATTGCCAGAAGTCCTCTTTCCTGATGCCATCAACTTTCCACTGTCAGTCCATCGGATCTCACATCCTCAATCACTAAAAATCACTCTGTGACCCTTATCACAAATCTCACTGACACTCAGCAAGTTATGTTTCAAACCTGAAACATAAAAAACATCATGGGATTTTACTTTCCCACTGTTAAGACTGATGCTTCATTTTCCAACAATCTTGGCATCATCGTTGTTGCCAAACTTGACTGAGCCTCCTTCATAGTGCTGAAGCTTCTCAAACCTCATACTGTCTCCAGTCATGTGGCTTGAACACCCACTGTCAAGAATCCATGGTGTAGAATTATCCTGTGACTTGAAAGTTGTCTGTACAACCAAAGAGCTGCTCTTATTCCTTTCTGTTCAATCCCTCTGAACCCAGATTATCTTCTGTGACTATAGTTTCTCGACTTGCTTCTGCTTTGGAGCCTTTTTTCTTGTTATGTTATGTTGCCTCTGTGGAGGTGGCATAAGGGAAAAATGGTCTTGTAGTCACTTGCTACATGCCCAAAGTTTTGACAGCTGTAGCACTCTACAAAATTCACACAAGGGGAGCAAATTGATTTCTACTTTCAAATCTGACTTCTCTCAAATTGAACTTGCTGGTGGCTATCTTGTGTCCAAAAGTATTGCATTTACAACAATAACCATGAAAGTGAGGTCTTGGCCTTGAAGGTGCTATGTACCTCATCTGTCTCTGTGGTGCACTGGGACAATTGCCTTCATAAAAGTTACCATACTCCACTCTTTTGCCTTGCCATGCATTTTGTCTTGCCCATGCATAAGTAGTCTTAGAGAAAGGGACTTGGTTTCCACCTTGAGCATGAACAAAAGGCTCCTTGCCCTTTCCATCATTTCTCTGAGTAGGTGGATTCTTCTCTTGAATCCTCACAACATTCTCAAAAACTTCATTTTCCTTCACAAAAGAGATTGGACCTTTCCCCTTTAGGTTGGTATTCTTGGATGTCTCTCCTCTATCAAAACCAAGATCAAATTTGATGTAGGAAGGTCTTTGAGCATTGATGATGCCATTAAGCCTGCTACTACTGGGATGCACTAGAGTAGTGTTACTTGGCCTATTATGTTGAATCAGTTTTTCTTGTCTCTCATGCTCTTCTTCTCCAAACTCAACCACTTTTGTCTTCAGAATTGCTAACTCCTTATCAATCTCTTCAAAGTGATCATTCACAGTAGATTGTTCTTCCCGTTGAGCTTTCAAAGCTGCATTCTCAGTCTCTAACCTGGAATGGTCTACAGATGCCTGTATGAGCTAAGTCTTGAGATTATCAATGACTTTCTTGGACTCTTCATTTTGTACTTTTAGCTCTTGAATCAACTGTTTTTGCTTTTTAACTTCTTGTGAGACAAGCTTGTTATTTTTCTTTCATTATTGAGTTCCTTGATAGCTGCCACTAACTTTTTCTCAAAATTTATCTCACCTTCTTCATTACAGCTTGAAGTTGATTCTTCACTCTCACCTTCTTCATCACTACTTGAGGTTGAATCTTCATTCTCACCTTCTTTATTGCCGCCTGAGGTTAATTCTTCATCTTTGTTATCTTCTAATTGTTCTTCAATGAAAACCATAAACAATGCCTCAATAGGCTCATCTCCTGAAACATCAACTGAATCATCATCTGAAGTGTCACTGCTTCTCTTGGAAATAAAGCTTTTTCTTTTAGACTTGTTCTTCTTGAAGCTGTACTTTTTCTTGTCCTTAGACTTGTCATTGCTGTCATTTTCATCATCACTTTCAATTTTACTCTTCTGCGGATATTTTTCAGCAAAGTGTCCAACTTTATCACAGTTGAAGCACTTAAATCTTGTAACTTCCTGTATTGTTCTTCGGTTTTCTAATAAAGTGAGTTGTGGCCTCATCTTCACTGGCTCTTTAGAAATCTTCATTTTTTTTATAGCCATGAAAGCTGTTTGCTTATCAACAGATTTTCCCTTGCCAACTCTCATCTCAAAGGTTGTCAATGTACCATGCACTTCATCAACAGTAATGACATCCAAATCCATGGTCTCTTCAATGGCTAAGACTTTTGAGTCAAACTTGGGGGGTGAGAGACCTCAAAATCTTCTGACAAACAATAAGTCATTTTAAATCTTCACCAAGCCCTCTAATGGAGTTGACTACTTCAGTAACTCTGTTCATATACTTATCAACAGTTTCATCCTCTGTCATTTTCAGGTTCTCAAATTGAGCCTGAAGATTTGCAACTTTGCCTTTTTATTTTCTTATCCCCTTCATAGATGCTTATCAACCTGTCCTAGACTTCCTTTGCATTCTTGTAGTCCATGACCTTAGCCAGCTTATTATTAGTCAATCCTCTTTGAATGGCATTGAGTGCGAGATTATTCTCAAAATTCTTCTTTTTAATGGCACTAGGTGCATTAGTTTCTAATATAGTGTAGCCTTTTACAACTACTGCCCAAACATCGAAACAGAGAGATCCAACATAAATTTCCATTCTTCTCTTCCAGAACACAAAATCAGTTCTATCAAAAAGTGAGGGTTTGTAAAAACCTTCCCCTGGTGACATAACTGTTCCCTGATCACTCAGTTGCTGATGAAGCTGTCACTGAGCCTGATGCTCTAATACCAATTGATGAACCTCGGTTAACATTGAGATGGGGGGTGAATCAGTGTATAGATTCTCTCCTTTACTTTTCCGGCTACCCAGAGCTAATGCGAAGCACACACATACAAACATATGCAAATATACCTCACTACTACTCAGTGGCTAGGTCTACCAGATTCGCACACCCATCTTGCAATCCATTCGACGCACTTCACAATGTACAGAAAATAAAACAGTGCACAATACAAGGAAATTACGTGGTTCACCAACACAATGTGTGATGGCTAGTCTACAGAGTAATACCCAATGGGCTCCGTATATACTCAATACGCTGCTTTTAGTCTTTTACAAGACAAGGTTTCATACCCTGTGATTTCCCAGCATATGACTGAGAGGGCATAACGATGCCAGGGTTCAGGCAGCTATAACTACCAGTGTCTAGCACCCACCGAACACAACAATTTTACAAATAGTTTTTGGGACTAATAACAATGCCCTACAATGAAATCTCAAACTAGCTAGGTATTCAACAATTTACACTTAAGCTAACATATCATATACTGAAAGCAATGAACAAATATAGAGTTGAGAAAATCTTACAACCAATGTTTCTAGGTGTTCAAAAATGATTCAGACACTTCCAGCAGCTCACTGGAATATCCCACAACTCCCAATGTTGGGAAAACTCAGCTCGTCAAGCAAACCCTTGCTTACAACCATCTCTTTTCTCTCTCACAAGCTAACAACCACTATGAATGTACAATAAAGCTCGACCAACCTCTCACTACTCTTCAATACACCATTGATATGCAAGAATGAGGTTGGTAGGTGATTGAAAGCTCACACACCAACAAAAGACCTTCAAAAACCCCTTCTCCTCTCTTCTTCTCTCTTCTTTTCGTTTTCTGCTCAACTCTAACCCTGTTTCCTGATCTCAGGTTGGAGAGGATTTGAAATGGAGCACACTGGTCTTTGGATCGTTCGATTTGGACTCCAAACAACCAAGATATGATCAAATGAAGTTCAACCAATAAAATCATTTAAAAAAAGAATCTTTACACCTTACGATGCACCCGCGATGCACATTAGCCATGCCGCCACTGACACAGCAGGCACGGTGTCGAGTTCCCATTCCTGCGCAGAGGTTCTTTGATAATAGCTGCTGGATCAAGAGAAATGGTGGGACTCTCCGAAGGCCATCGGATTATCATAAATCACCTCAAAAAGATCAGAGTTGACTCTATCAATAAGATCTGGATCTGCCCGCCGCCGCACTGTACGCGCACCTCACCAAATCACAAAGCAACCTTCATGTGACGCGGATCACCGATTTAAGTTGCATCCGACCAATCAGATGCCTCGAATGAGCATCAAGCTCCATCCACCGAAATACACTAGAGCCCGCCTTTTTAAGATCCGTTGGATCAAGATCTGGGATGCGTGGCTTAGGCTACGCCATTTAATCGGCCTCTACTCAAACTAACGATAGTTGCATGACGCCCCTCCATCTTCTGATAATTGCAGAGAAGATCCTTCAAAAATATAAGAATTATATTGTTTTCCCTGTTACTCACCAACTCACTGAGAGCTTATTTTTTTACCTTTTTCGCACATTCCGACAGAAATCGCGATATCTCCCTCATCCAACGTCGGAATTGAGTGATTCAAGTTGCGTTGCGAAGCCAACTTGATGATCTACGTCTTTTTAGTACCTAATTTCCATGATAATGCTACAGGACCCACCAAAAACAACTTCAAAGACAACTTCAAAACTAACCTTGGAATCCGGAACCGAAACTTTTCATGCATGTTCACCCGGACTCCCACACACTATCTATCACCTTGGTTCAGCATAGAACATCACTAAACAAATGTACAACGTAATTGACCGTCAAAGCTCTCACTGCCCAGTCAACTCAGTGTAGAAACCTAGTCAACTCACTACATGCCTTCTCAATCACTCTGCCACAAACCCGAAACTATCTCATCTCTGGCACTTGCACTAATACCCTCTCTCCTCATTTCACTGACTGTTTGTTCATTAACACTGCCACATCAGCCAAGTTGCCAACAATGACTACATATGGCCAACAAGGTCATCTATGGAAGGGGTACTCATGGACAAAAATTGATAATGATAGGAGTGGGAGAGAAGGAAGAACATCACATGCACACAACTCAGCGAGAGTTTCCATATTCAAATCCTCTTAAAAAACATTCATTCTATTCTTGGTTACATGGCATTATAGCGAAAATAAAATCTGAAACCTAACTAAAATAAAATTGCAAAATACTAAAATCATACTCCTAAATTGGAAACTCAAATAACTACCATAACCTATTGCTTGCTTGCCAAGACAATAAAATAAAGAAAGGAACTTAAAATAAAATCTTCCTAAACTAAACCCAACTAAATTAAACCCCTACCAACCCTGTCCAGACCAAAAGGTTGGTTTGAGTTTGGGTCGATTACGGTTTGGCCTGGGTAGCCAAAGCAGGTCATGTTCGTCCATCCACGAACAAGCTACTGTATCACTTGCATTTGAGAGGTTAAGAACAGGAGCACCAGTTGAGCTCCCACAAGGCACATATTTGGGCTGTCAACTAAAGCTTGCGTTGGAGAACATGATGGAAAACCATGCCCATATGGTATATGGGACCACTGAATGCAACATATCTCTTCATCTTTTATCGACCATGTGACAAGCATAGTTGTCAAGGCGCCAAGGCGAACCAAGGCGTTGGAGGCCTGACGGGGCGCCTAGGCGACCAAGGCATCACAAGGGTGCTTGGGCACCTAGGCAACGCCTTGACAACTATGGTGACAAATCTATTAGATCCAATGATTAAAGATTTTCAGTTTCTCTGTACAAAATTACCACTAACTCAGATTTTGTCAAGAAGTAGCTTCACATTTTCTTCAATTTTTCATTACAATAATATGCTTTTCAATTGTTTAATCATCAGAAAAATTTTGAGCCCTCTATGTTTTCTTTTAATGCATAAATATTTAACTTTACCAAAAGGTAAGGCCTTAGGGAGAACCAAAAAAGCCTGAATAGCTGAGAAATTGCAACAGTTATGATTACGATCATGATGAGAATATAGCTAAGTTTCTCTTGCTTCTGTTGATATACGTTGACCAATATACAGTTTTATCCCTTAGGGGACCACTGCTTGGAGCAATAGTAAAAGGTTCGGCCACCCAGGGCAAATGTCAGGTTTAAGTCTTGAGAGTGGCCACTTTGTACAAAAGATGCCAAAGGTTAAGACCATCTGCAAACTCACCCCTCCCAAGATCTTGCATAAGCAGAACCAACACTGGGTAATGGCTTTAATACACAGCTTTATCCCTTATAAATAATGTCTTAGCCACATTAATCAATAAAATATGAATGTCACTCAGAGGACAATGAAGAAGGAGATGACTCACCAGAAACAAGGAAGAAGGGCATGTTCGAGCACCTATCAACAAAAAAGGTTGCTGGACCAAAAGCAGGCGTTAAGAGGCTAAGACAGAAAAAGACAGCATGGGCCACACCATGACCCAGACCACCAGCTGTGTATCATTGATTTGAAATGTAGCAACCAGATCAAGTCAGCAATGACATTGAGATAAAAGACAAAAATTACTGATGAGGAAAATTAAGTTTAGGAGACATTCACATATTCAGTCACTCCAAATAAACCTGAATGGCTGATGTATCCAAAGAATTACACTCTTTTGTATGCAGGATCATCCAGATGTTCTAATTTCTGATCTAAAGGATCTCAAACATCAGAACATGAAGACTTCCAATAAATCCACATGTTCCAAATGTACAGTAAAGCTCAAGGATTTTGGAGTAAACCATTTTGGTTAGACAGCAGAACCATAAACATCTCGTAAGCTTACCTAGGGCAATTTGCATCTTATCAGCCAAATAAAGGCGAGGTTTTGAAACTCTATCGGCAAATGCATCCAAGATATCTTCCAACCTCCTAAAGAAAAGTGCATTAGAAAAAAAAAATTGAAATCTATAAACAATCTTTTGAACAAATATATACAGAAAAGAGAAAGGTGAGAACTCTAGTGATTTTAGTTGTAGAAGAACAACTCCAATACATATTAGCTATGAAAGACTGACTTTCCAACTCTAACAAACATATCACAGAAAAACAAAAAAATAGAAGTTTTTTAACACTAGCTTCTTGTACATTAGATCAATGGCTCAATGGCCTTTCATAGTATCTTATAAAAGTTTCTTCTTCTTCTTCTTCTTTTTTTTTTTTTTTTTTTGGGGGGGGGGGGGGCATCGGCATGCAGAAAATGGCATTGCTGATGGAGGGTCCAGATGGTTAGGGAGGAGAGAGAAAATAGCAGAATGTAAAAGGCATGGGAAGGCATACCCACATTGGCATTGTGGAAATCTTTTCCCCCTTTTTTTTTTAATACTCTTTCATGATAAAATTGGGAGAATGATACTACAAAAGATTTAGCTCAGCCAAACAGAAGGGATGGAACCCAGATCTAAAACTTTTCAAAGCAGTTTCAGAAAATGTAAGACTCCAGAGATAAAGATGGCATCAATATCAGACTGGGTGAAAGGGGGAAAGAGAATATCAGACACCTGTCCACATTAGTTGGTTACTAATTCCAACACAAACGAATCCTAAGGGCTTTGATAATATGTTAAATTGTGAACTCCTGAGAAGAAGAAAAAGGGCCAGTGGAACTTCCCAATCATAAAAAGCCTTCCTCCTGATTGCCAGCAATGTAGGATAGAGAGAAACTTCTGATCACCTTAATTCCTTTAGAAATTAATTGGGTGCGACCCTTCATTTATTAATTTGGTAGAATTGATGGTCAAAGGGTTCTACTACCGCACTAGCCAAATTCTTCATAAATCTATCCTGCTAGTTATTTTCATGGGAATGAAAAGGGAAAATTTATATTTATATTAAGTGTGCTAGTGCATTGTTATCTAGATGATATTAATGAGCTAATTTCATTATGCTCTTACTTACTACAGTTCTCAAGCAAATGTGAAGTAGTGATATATTGAGATATTGAAGGACAGTGGCATAGTCTTTCCATATTTCCACAGTCAAGGAGGAGTAATTTAACTTAACCTCCAAGGCTGTGCTAGGAAAGCCAGTTGTCAAAGAATCGGTACTCATTCCAACAAAATATAATGTCTTCTGACCTTTCTATTCGAGTAATTTAAGCCAACATGATACTCAACAAAATAGTCTCAGAACTCCCTCAAAGACTATAGACAAGTAAGGCCTTCAACCGGGACTGTTGTAGTGGCATTAGGGGGAATCCAGGAAAAAAGAGGCATGAAAATTATCTGTTATTGGAAAATAATTTAGATACATGGCCTTCTCTAACATCTTGTTTAGCACAGATCAGCTAACACTGGATACAGAATGTTGCAAGATATTCTATTTGTTCTATAAATAAATCTTCAATGGTGTAACCATGCCTTAATGGCCAGATCGACATGTTAATATGTCATTGTTGGTTCAGTTCAAAGTTTAAAAGCTGGTCACATCTAAAGATACAAACAGAAAAGTGGGTCACAATTACCCCCCCCCCCCCCCCCCCCCCCCCCCCCCCCCCAAAAAAAAATAAAAAAATAAAAAAATAAAAAAATAAAAATAAAAATTGAATGGACCCAAGCAGACCATTCTTATCAGTGCTTCCAGGCACACCCTGATGAAAGACAACAGCAGTCACTTGATGCATGTGTGACAGCATAGCAATAGATATTCCCCAACACCCATTGGAAACCAACAGTAAAATGAAAAGAACAGCGATTATGTAAATCAAAGTTTGGACAAATGTCGGCCAACAAAGGGTAATTTATACAAGTCAGTCACAAGTTAGCACCAGTTTGTATTATCCAAGGTAAGACCACTACTAAAATGAATTAAATGTTTAAAGGTAAACCAAATCTAAACCATTTTTCTTAAGAAACAAATCTTGGAGGATAGGAATTAAAAAGGGGCAGAACTGGCAACAAAAACAGAAAAAATTCAAATCAAGTTACTTTACAGATTTATTTTATTGTTAGAAAAATGTGATACAACAACAAACCCATAGAGGAATGGTTCGAGATTGCTTCTAATTATTGATAATTTTTCCCTCGAATATCCGTATATTAGTTTGAGTTATACTATTGTAATAGATAGATGAAACTACAAACATGTGAATTCAAAAGGTTTTCTGGGAATGATTACATCAAATAGGACATTTTTTCACCAACACAATTTCGAGATTACTGCATAAGGGTATAGAAGCTGTCAAGGATTTATATAATTCCGTACAAACTACAGACTTCAAACTGGCATTGAATTGCAAAGGTAAAACTAATAAAAATAGAAAACAATGATGCAGCGATATCAACATACTTGTAGACCTTCCAGAATAGAATCCTGAGTACTTCCTGAAGACCAACAGATGTGATGATAAGAATTCCATATGGCCACCATGTCGTCGATTTCAGGGGAAGAAAAGCCCTCCACACACCCGAAAGCACAATCAAGCTCACAAGAAATAACAATGTACTGCATCCATTAACTAACCCAAACCATTAGAGCCCAAGAACAACTTTCGGGAGTCAAGAACACAGAAATCAATAAAAAAAATATTCTAGATTTCTCTCAGAGAGCTAGGTTTAGTCATATGTTCCAATTCAGTAGAGAGTAATCATCAAGTAAGAAATAAAGACCAAGAAATCAAGCCGATTTTTAATCATTTCTTCATGGGTCACCCATAATTCAGACCCACAAGAAAGTACATAAGAAACCAGAAGAATTAGAATACTTTCACATCAAATTGCATCATTACATGGAGCAATTTTTATAGTTGAACTTTACTGCCACCAAATTCCATAATGAATGAAACTGTTTAGTTGGCATTATGACCAAAATTACTAGAAGAATTTCGACCTACATCGATTGTATGAGATTTGGAATCAAGAATAGCAACAGGAGCGATTGCGATTTGGGATTACCTTGAAAGGACAGTTAGAATCAAGAACGGTTTTTTGGCGATTACAGCAATGAAAAGAGAGAGAGAAGGTCCAAGGGCTAGCAACGCATATCCTATGCCTGCTGCTACTGTCATGGTGCTCTTCGCGAAAGTTTATGTGATTTCAGCCTGCAACGGGTTTAACCCTTCTCTCTCTCGGCATCCGAATTAGATCGAAGACCGGTTCCGGCCCGGCGGGAGTTTTGGGGGGTTCGGTTCGAGTAAGGTTGCTTGGGCTCAACTCTGGGCCAAAAGATTGGAGACCGGCTCCCGGGGTCTGATTCAGTTTGAGTCAGGGTTGCTTGGGCTCAACCTAATAAGAATATTGATCCTTGGGATTTGGCAAATGAAAGACTTGACGAGGAATCTCGTACAAGATGAATATCAAGAGAGAATATTTATCATGATTGGACAAAATTTTGGGCCTTGTAGAGTTCTTTGTAAATAGTTTCAAAATGATTTTAAAATATTAATTTAATAATAATTTTCTAAAAGTTTGAAAGTATTTTTAGAATCCATGGCTCATATTTTTTATAGGAAAATTTTCATATACATACCATTAAGGATTGGAAACCTCATCTACCCCCACAAGATTACAATAACCTCAATCACATCCAACTAACTAACATTCAACTAACTAACGAAATTGTTGAAATACAGTTTTACCCTTCATATTAAAAATTAAAAAATTAAAAAAGTATGTTGAATGACTAATTTGACCTTTGTAATGGAACTTATATTTTATGTCTCTCTCTCCTTTTCACTCTCAGACAAGCCCTAACCCGAGTCCCCTCTGCGTTGTTGTCCACGGCAACATCCCCTCTCTGGCCTCCTATCTCCGGCCTCCCATCTCCGGCCTCTTATCTCTGGCATCCCATCACTGGCCTCCTATCTCCACCATGACCAGAGTAGTTCAAAACACTATGCATGTTGGCATAAACAGCCAGATCATCAGAAAAAGGGATATAGAGAAACCAGTTGCAGAAGATGAATAAAATAAAGCAAGATGATAAAATGATAGTGGAGAATAAATAAAGCGATAAAGATGACCAGGAGGGGATGGGAGGGATGGCTTTGTTAAATTTTTGATGAACTTCTTCTTCCCCATTCTCCTTTTAGATTTGTTAATGCTGGTACTCGATGGATGAAACAAGAGACCAAACCTTTCAAAGGCAGGCAATTATTAGTCATATATCAAAATCAAGAAAAAAAAAAATACAAAAGCCCTCGTTGAACAGATTATAGCTTGTCATGATCGATCATGTCTAAGCTGTGAATTGGCTCACTGAGGTTGCTAATTACTAGAGAGAAGTGGTTCAGATCAACGATTACTAGAAATCTCGATTCGTGAATCGAGTGGTGTCATCGATGTTCAACACTGTATCAGGAAAAAAAATTATTGTTCTTGGATTTGCTTTCAAGAAGGATACAGGGGATACCAAAGAAACACCTACGATCGATGTATCTCATGGGCTATTGGGGGACAAAACGCATCTCGCGATCTATAATCCGCAGGTGATAGAGGATCAGATCAAACAAGATCTGGCGACGAGTAAGTTTGATTGGGATCATCCACAGCATTTGGTGTCGGCTGGTGTTACAGAGAAGATAAATTTGAGTGTGATTAAGGATCTTTATGAGACGGCCAAGGGAGCTCATGGTGTGTGTATACTGACGGAGTGGAATGAGTTTAAGTCTCTTGATTATCAGAAGATCTATGATGCGATGGAGAAGCCGGTGTTTTTCTTTGATGGAAGGAATGTGGTTAATGTACAGGCGATGAGGAAGATTGGGTTCATTGTGCATTCGGTTGGGAAGCCATTAGATGATTGGATCAAGGATCTTCCTGCTGCAGCTTAGACATGATCAATCATGGCAATCACTGGTTCATCCTCTGCTGCGAACGGTATGCCGTTTCTTCAGGTCTCATGCCGGCAGATTCTATATCTGCAAAATCGATTAGAGCTCTATCTCCATTTTCTGTTCCTCTGAAAGGGAAAGGAAGAGAGGATCACAGCAGAGAGTGGATATTCACTGATTCCATCGTCGTCGAACAGAGGATTCGAGGAAGATGAAGACCATTGATGAAAGGAAAGGGTATTTTGGTCTTTTAATAAGCCTAAAAGGGTATTATCGCCCATTAAAATTCTCAACGCATTTGACGTTAGCAACTAACGGGAATCTTTTAACGGAATGGACTTCATTGATTAACGGAGTAAAGTTTTTGGGTAGTAAATGAAATTTTTGCAATCTTGTGGGGGTAGATGAGGTTTTCAATCCTTAATGGTGTGTATATAAAAATTTTCCTAAAATCAACATTAAATACCCAAGAAGCATCATAAATAGAATAAGAGATGCATACTTTATACCATAAATTCACATATAAAATGTGTTCATGAATCATCTAAAAAGAATGGCGTACGCGAGAGTTAGCTCTCCAACATGAGCTCAGTGAGAAACAGATAGGTACGTAAACACTATGCATGAGCAGTTTATTACACACAGCAATACAATAGTTTGGTATCATGTGTCACACCCCAATTCTGCACCATTCAAAACGGTGTGATGAACCGTTAATAAACAAACGGTTCAACCATGATCTCTAATAGGCTATGTCCATTAAAAATAAAACCATACACATCCACAACCATAATCAGAATAAATACACAATAGCGGCAGTCTTATAGTAAATGAACTGAGAAATCTAACTGTGATAACCATAATAAAATATCAAATTATTGTTGTATCAACTGAGACATAAATAAATAAAGTATCAATTACATTTTCTTAATAATTCAAACAAAACTCTAATTGAATACGCATGAGTTGCACTCGCATGAGGGATCATGTGCATCCACTAAGTCTTCGGCTTCCATTGCAGCAACACGCGCGTACATCGGAACACTCATATAATCTTCGACCGTAGTACCTGCATCATCAACTAAAAATATTCGATGTTGAGAGGGTGAGCACACATCATGACTCAGTGAGCAAACAAAACAATGCAACAAACATATGCATGCATTCAATTCATATCTTTGGTCTGGTAAATAAGTTTGCAATGTGCTATAGAAAGGATAGGTGGCCGCCGCACCTCTATACACGAGTATGTGAAGCCGCCCAAAGGTAATGTTTATTGTCGTCCCACATGCACCCTACCATGGAATAGAGATAAAGCTAAAGTGCTGAGTCCCGACCTATGACACTTCCCCTGATACTCTACCCATACCAACACGTAAGCCCCTGCTGGCAAGGGCTTGTAAACTAGGCTCACAACTAACCAATCCTAATGCCAATCAGTGTATCCAAGGCCTCACCCCAGCATCCCTCAATACGTCCATAGAGATAGGGCTAAGGCCCCCCGGCAGAGTCAGAGACTACACGGTCTGAGACCACCTCCCCTCATACACTACGACGTAATAGTTTTGCTAAGGTAATGGCGATACGATGATGTCAATGGACAAGACTTGAGTTAGAGATAGAGCTAGAGTGTTGAGGCCCGACCTATGACACCCCCCCTGATACTCGCTCGCATTAAGCACATCAACCACACACATACATTCACATGCCTATTCCTATCATCATCATCATTATCATGTTATGAATAATAATTTAAATATGCATGAACAGTAATAAGAGAAATATTGGATGACATGTTGAATGCACATAACAAGCATACACGCATAGAATCAATCATGGCATTGGACTCAAGAATAAAATAGTTTATTATTAGCCAATTAGTTTAGGTCTTGTTCCCTCACCTTTGCTTGATCGTAGATCCTTTCTCAAGCTTTAAGAATCAACTAAATATCAATATTATATCACTAGAAGACCTAATCAAGTCGATAGAATTTAATTAGAATTAATTCTGATTTTAAAAAACATGTTGTTAACTGGGGGTCGATGCCAGGGTCAGAGGTTCCATTGACCCTGGGTGCTACCACCTAGATTCTAGACTTCCCGAACACTGGGGGTCGATTGTTAGGGTCTGGTAGGGTTGATTGGCCATCGACCCCCCGTGTGACCCCTCGTGGGTTTAGTTGAAATTTAGGCCCTATAGTCCATTCCTTCGGGTTTGGGTCCTATGGCTTGCT